>JAWWEU010000091.1:67784922-67795736 GCA_035583155.1 Acropternis orthonyx
TTCATATTAGTCTTGTGGAAATACTCTAAAGGGCTTTTGGGGGGCTTTGGTTTTTTGTTTTGTTTTGTTTTGTTTTGTTTCATTTTATTTTTACTTGGTGGATAATTGGGATAAAACTGAATGTGAGTAAAAAAGAAAGCAACTCACGGTAGAAATATCATAGTAGCATAAGTTATAAGAAAGTTATAAGAAGTCTGAGAATTAACTATGCACTTTTGAGGAAATATTTATTAAAGTATCTAATGATATTTCAGTATTCCCTTTATCATTATGTTGCAGCATGGTGGGTTTTTTTTTTTCTATTCTGCCAAAATGAAAATTCATATTTTGATACTTAATACAGCCATAGCTCAGATATCAGATCAACTGATCACTTTTTGGGTTTGAGTCAAGTCTGTTGACCTTGTACTGTCATTAAAGCACGTGCAAAGCCAGGAACTAGTTTAAACTGATCTGATTTGTGGCATCTTTGCTGCAATTTGTCATTCTCCTTGCACAGATGCAAATGACAAAGGAAGGGAGAATCAGGCCCTCTGTGCTGACAAAGGGCTCTTATCTTCCCAATGTTTTGCTAGCTGATCATACTCTTTCGTTGTCCTTTCATTTAAGGGTCATCAAGATAAAAGTGTTTGTTTGAATTCTTTTTTTTTCCCTTTGTTTCTTGCTCCCAAGACCTGTTATACATAATGTTCCTACTAAAGTCATACAGTGGTCCCCTAAATATGTTTCTGCATGGGTTTATGGGCTGCTCTGCTTTCATGGTTTTGCTAAATTATTTAAAGAAATCATGTTAGGTCTTCATATAGAAAATACAGTGAGGAAGACAGGGATCTTAAATGCCATTCTCTCATAACTTTCACTTTACAATCTTTCAAACCAACATAATTTGGGGGGATTCTCCCCTCCTATATGCCCTGTCCTTGTCTCTCCAAACCCGACTCTGCTTTAAGACAGAGCAGAAAGGGTTTATCTGAACAAGGGATTTTACAGTCTCAGTACCAGCATCTCATACAATCTGAGACCAGGAGCTGCTAGAGTCATCTGTTTACTTTCTTTCTCAACTTAAATAAAACAAGAGGGGGGATATGTTCTAACGAGATAGCTCCTGCTTATGTGAGAGATTCATGGGGAATAAAAATAAAAATCTATTTACCTTCAACCACCTGCAATGAATTATGAATACAGAGGTGTCACCAATTTGCATAGAGCACATACATGCAGCTCATTCTTGCTTAATCCTTTTGCTTGAGCTCTTTATTATTTCTTATTATTATAAATTCAAGCACAGAAGGCATTTTCAGCACCTGAACTATTTAGAAAGGAGACTGATTATGTTATTATGGAGAAAACTGTTTTTTATCAATTGATTTGGCAAATTCAGGCTCAGACACTCTCCAGTTCCCCGGTCTCCCATCTTGATTACTGTGACATCCTGCTCAACTTACTTTGATTCGTATTTCTGTGGTATCAGTCATTCCAAGCACAAGCAGCAAAGCACAAAAATGAGCCACCATTAGTTTACTGGTAATACTTTGCTTTCTGGTCCCATTTCTTTTATTCTTTGTCTGCCACATCTTTTCCAGGGGCTCAGTTTCAGCTTCTTTAAAACTTCTGTTTATACCCAGGACAACACTGGTGCCAAGGAACAGCTGAGTTTGCTGGAATGAAAGGCAAAGTATGATTCTTCTTCTGAAGGCAGAGATTATTTCAAGAGTTTCTCAAGCTAAGATGGTTGGCAAAAAAGTACTACTGAGGTCCTAGGGCTTGTTAGCAAAGCAATGTGAAGGATGCATCTTTGCAGTCTTGGAGAGGTCGCTGCACAGAGTAGGCTGGGAGTGACCTCTCTGATCTCCCCAGATTCACTGGATTCATGACCTGAAACTTGGCTTGATGCTGTTGCCTTTGACTGCAGTAACGGCACACATACCTCTAACACAAGGGTACAGAAGGGAGAAGGGAAAATTCGGCAAAAAAAAAAAAAAAGAGTTCAAATAAAATGAAGGCAAAAAATGGGAGCAGAAGAAATGTAGACGGAGAGAGGAGGAAGAGGGGCTGTTACTGGGCAACAGCAAAAGGCGGGAACAGTGGGAGTTGTTGCATGACTGTAACTTGAATGAGTCCAAACGGAGGGATGAAAGTGTTACAAGAGGGCATCTTGCAAAAGCATGCAAGATGCCAATCTATAAGCACCAGAATTAGGTGCAAGAGCCATGAAAAGGTACCCATTGATCTACAATGAAAGTCATCCACATCAGTAAAATGGAAGCAGAAGAGGAGGAAGTAGATGAAGAGAGCAAGATAGATCAAAAAAACCGAGATCAGAAAAATCACTTTTTGGTTTAGCTCAGGCCAGAAGGTCACTAATGGCCTTGGGCAGGCGGCTTTCAGCAGAGGGGAGGAGTTGGCAGCCAGCAGAGAAGGAAAGGGGGAAAGCAGGAGAAGCAGAATTTAAGGCAAGATGAGGCAATGCTCTGGCTTTCCGGAAAACCGGTCGGGAGGGGTGGGAAGGCAGGGGGTTTAAGAGGCAAATAGAAGGTGTAGAGCATTAGGGCACTGAGTGATGCCGGTGCAGAGCCATCCTGAAGCAGCACAAACTCAGAAGAGCCTCCTATTCCTTTGTTCCTTTTCACATCCCCAAGTCTCCCTCTCACGAAAAAAAAAAAAAACAAACGAAAAAAAGTCAAACAGAAAAAGGAGAAATTATGACTGACAAAGCAGGAAAATTAATGGCATCAAGCAGAGCAGAGCACTGTCACGGCCCAGAGCTCCATCCTGTAATAAGTGAGTGGCCCAGATGTCAAAAGGGTTAGGGCATTCCCTGCCGACACAGACAGGCTCCTGAGGGCGAAAAACATTTTGTCCTCATTTACAGTGTGGTGCAATAGGAGAGGGGGAGAAAGGAACAAGGCAGAAGATAACTGAGAAGTAAATTGATTTACATTTAAATGTTATGTTTTTATTACTATTTTTTTTCCACTCAGTGTGAAATCTCATCCTTTAAACTAGACAAACCAGGGTAAACTATTTTTTATAGTGTGAAAAAAAAAATGATTGACATTCTGAGGTAATACTTTTTAAATTCCTCCAATTAAACAAAGCGAATTTAATTTTAAGTTTAATTAAAAGGAAATTTAATTAGAAAGAAGATTAAATTTTAATTAAATTTCTCCAAAATCCTTATCCTTGCCTTTACTGCTAATATTTCTCTCGGAACCAAATCCCTTTTTAATATTCTTAAATTCTATTCTAGTAAACTTCCCCTTTATATTAAAATTATATCTGTCTGGATGTACTCGCTACTAGGAAAAAAAAATCATTACCCCTTTTAAAATACTTGAAGAGTACACCTGAGACACAGAGTAACTCAAGAGCGACCAGTGGAACATTTGGATATGCTCTGAGTGCGACATCACTAAATTAACCCACTTGCTGCTGAACGCTCTGCAGGCAGGGGAGTATCTGTGTGTCACCAGACATCCCTTACCTGCACACAATTCTCTGCTGCTCAGCACACCCATGGTGTCCATACAGGCTGCACTCCTCAGCATTTCATTTGCTCTGCTTGTGCATCTACTTTTCTTCTGCAGACTGTTTTTTTGTTCATTTTTGGGTTTTTGGTTTTTTTTTTATTTGGTTGGTTGGTTGGGTTTTTTGGTGGGTCTTTGCTTTGCTTTGTTTTATTTTGGTTTTTTTAATCATAGAATGGTTTGGGTTGGAAGGGACCACAAAGATCATCTTGTTCCAACCCTCCTGCCATGGGCAGGGACACCTTCCACTAGTCCAGGTTGCTCCAAGCCCCAAACAACCTGGCCTTGAGCAATTCCAGGGATGGGGCATCAACAGCTCCTCTGGCCAGCCTGTGCCAGGGCCTCTTGTTCACAGAAAAGAATTTCTTCCTAGTATCCAATATAAACCTGACCTCTTTTGGTTTAAAGCTGTTCCACAGTCCTATCCCTGCAGGCCTTGTGTTCTAAGTCCTTCTCAAGTTCTCTTGGATCCCCTTTAGGCACTGGAAATGTCTCTAAGGTCTCCCTGGAGCCTTCTCTCCTCCAGACTGAGCAGTCCCAACTCTCTCATCTGCTTTCTTTTCCATCTGTCTAGTCTGCTGGAGAGGTTTGTCTCAGTCACAGCACCCAAGATGGTCTGGGTCACACCTGCCTTTTGCTTACCCTGTGCTCCTCTGACATCCACTTCAGTCTCCATACCAGACAAAACTCTCTGGCAACCAAAAATCCATTGTTTTAAGGTACCACGAGGCTTGTGTAAAGGCTTGCAAGGCTCTGTTTGGTGGTTACTGCAGCAGGAGACAACTGGAGCATCAATGCCTCCATGCTGCCACCAGACCACCCCACTCATTCTCTTGTGCACAAAGCAATGCCACGCAGGAACAGGGACAGGACACCCACCCAGCAGACACAACACTGCAGGCAACTGTAGGAGGGCAGTGCTTGTCCTGAGCCATGCTCCTGCACTTCCTGTTTTGTTCTTTTTCCAGCAAAGGCAATCACATCTCATAGCAACAACCAGGGGGAAAGTGAGCTGGTTGTGCTGGGAAGTGGACAAGCAGGATGGCACTTAGTGGGACTTTCCAGAGCATCCCTGCCAGTCATCTCCTGAACCCTAAGTGAGGTATGCTGTGACTGGCTCTGTGCATGGTGTGACTCCACAGCCCAGCATGGTCTGGTGGGTCCAGAACAGGGTCGCAAGGTGGCAAAGATGCTGTGAAACTGTGCCAGCATATGGTTTGTGATGGGACCTTGCACAAGGGGCAGGAGGAGAGGAGGAGGACAGCCAGCACTGGCCCTTGAGCTGTGGTCAGGGTCTCTGTCCCCAAGACCTTCCACACTCATAATGAGGCAGGATGTGACCCATTGTCCCAGATTCAGAACAACCCATGCTTATTTTAACACGTTGTCATGGTGACTACTAGTCTTGCCAATGGAGAGTGACTTGAAAAGCATCATTATTTATGTAATTACTCTTACATGTAAAATCCCATCTGCTGAACTCATACATTGTTCTACCTGGAAACCAGCTACCTGCTTCAGCATCTCTTCTTTAACAGGAGTTAGGACCAGACAATTCAGAAACCCCATAACAGAACACAGATGATGCTTTGTCTACATACCTGTCAACAAGAAAAGTCACACACCCCCTCTGAAAAAAATGTGACAAAAAGTTTTTGCCTGCAAAACTCAGTTTTTCCTCGTTGTGGGTTTTTTTGGTGTGTGGTTTTTTTTTGTTTGTTTGTTTGTTTGGTTTGGTTTGGTTTGGTTTGGTTTGGTTTGGTTTGGTTTGTTTGGTTTGGTTTTTTCCCAGACCACAAGCTGCATGGGGTTCCAAGTGGTGCTGCAGAGCATTCATTGAACTTTTGGGACCAGTGACAGAAAATATTTTGCAAGATTCATAGAGCTCCATTTACTTTGCAAGAGAATCCAAATAAGATTCATATTCCCTGCTGAAATTAAAGCAGAGATCCCAGGAAATGCCATGTGTGCAAGACCAGTCCCAACTGCCTCACCCACAGCAGACACATCATAGTCCTGCATATCCATGCTCTACATCTTGAGAAATCCTCTAAGAACTACCTGCCTACTTTGGCCACTTCTCTTCTACTCATTGACAATTCTGAGGTCATTCAAACTATTCCTGAACAGCAGTCTTGGGGGTTTTGGGGGGGAATTTTTTTTTTAATTAAATAATCTTTACATATTTCCTTACTCTAAAATCATCTGTTTTGTCTATGGGGGCACCCTGCTCACCTTCTGATCTTCATGGTCTGCATGTCTCTCTCCCACTCACTGCAAAAGTCAGCAGGAATTGACCTTTCTCCTCACCAGCTGTCAGACCTGGCTGAGATTCCTGAACAACAGAATTTTTGCCTTGTGGGCTTTTCTTTTTGTCTTCCGCATCTATCTTAAAAATAAACATGGACCAAGTGACAAAAATTCATACACTACCAGTCTGCTTTGCAGATAGTTACATAGTTACAGTGATTGGAAAAGACACGGAGAAAGGATTATTAAAATATGATGGGCCAATGGCATTATGCATCTTATTTCTTTCACAGATGCAGTACTAAAAGTATTCTAGGACAGGTTTGAAAACACAGTGATAATCCTTTATTTATAGTGATTAAATTGTTAACATGATGGAAATTTATATTCTTGTTTCTGTGTGCCACTGCTCATTTCCAAAATCTGTCTTTTGGGTGGAAGGTATTTTTATTGCTAGCTTCACTTACACTAAGATCAACACCGATGAGGTCTAATAGGCAATGGTAAGACATAAATAGGAACGGAAACAGACAAAGGAAAGAACTTTACCCATTTTTTGAAGAGAGAAACTGAGGCATAGAGAAATGAGCTGTGGGTACCAACCACTTGGAAGTGCTCTCCCCACTCAATTTAAAGAGTTCCACAAAGCTCACCTGGAAAATCTGTTATGAAACAGAGAATTCAACCCTGATTTCCAGAGTCCTAGATTGCTACATCAAGAAAAAATAGTCCCATTATTTTAGATACAAAACAAACTTAAGAGTTAACACAAGACAGAACATTTGTATTACTGATGGAAATGCTTGGATAAATCTGATATCGTTCAGATGATGAAATATGATAGCATCTAGAGATCCTGGATAAAATCATTACATGATGTGGGTTTAACTTTTAGCTGATGGATAATTTGGATTTGTCTTTTGTGTGAGGGATCAGTCTATTCAGATGAATCACTGTGAGAGAAGAATTGCCCCAGAGGGTCAAGTACAAACTATCCAATGCTGCCAGTACTGAGTGCTATTTCAGAAGACAGAAGATATGTGCTGTACACACCTAGAGGTCTCCTACACCAAGGACTCTGACACTGCCATGTTCATTCAATATGCAGCAGAGGAAGAGAGCAGATATTCATGCTCATCACCTTAAAAGAAGATGCTTCTTCTGAGATCATGGTCCAGGCCACGTTCTTAGCCAGTGTGTGTTGTAACACTGAGCTGGAAACTCTTCAGCATATTCATGCTGTGTTAGGGTAACTTATGTCTCATGATGCTTTGCTATGTGAGAAGGTAAGGCTTTGAAACAAATGACACCACCACACATGAAACTGAAAACAAAAACCCAAGAGCACAACACTGTCTCCATTTAGTGAATTTGGACTTTTCCAGGTCACACACCCAACCTGTAGATTTGAATTTGTCTGCATAAGAGAGGGGATACAGGAGTGCTGGACTGTCTGAAGACACTGCTCAACCTGATTCAGTATGCCACCTGGCAGGAACCAAGGAGGCATCAGAAGAAGGTTCAGGACATTTCTCTCACAAGGGAACTTTCCTACTTTCCCACAGCAGGTTAAGGTCTTCTCAGTCCTGAAAGTATAAGAATTTATTTCCTGTCTCTTGCTCCTATTGAAAGAAAACTGTTCTTTACCGCTTAGTGTATTCTTCAGACTACCTGGAGAGTAAGGAGCTTTCATCACATAGACACAAAAATAGAGAGAGTTTTATGGGGTGTGTTTCATTCCCGTTGGGTGCCCACCAGCCATGACTAGTGCCCTTTGGGCCACACAATCAACCTCCTCACTCACAAAGATAAATGTCGTATCAGCCCTGCAGTAAGCCATCATCTATTCTTGAGAAACAAAGAGAGTATATAGCATGACCTTCCTTGAAATATTGGATCTATTTACACGGGTTTGCGTGGACCACATTACTTATGAGTCACCAAGGGGAAACTGAGCTCCTTGTAGATAAAGCGATCAGTGCAAACCACTGTAAATAAATCTGAAATTTCTATGAAGGTCGCACTGTGTCTGATTTATACTTCAGCACCCTATGAAATAATGTTGACCAGGTAAGTGGTTTTCAATTTTTTTTTTTTTTTATTCACATAAGAAAAGAAAAATACCTCCTTTTTTGTAGTATAAGGGACTGCTCTATTTTAAAGTGCATCTGGTTAGAGAGATGACACATGCTCAGGAAGTAAGTTGTTGTCTGGCATAACACTCAATGTTCCTGGACCTGATTCTGCCAGCCTAACTAACCAGGATGACTTGCATGAGCATACAGGGCAGAGTCAAACCCAGAAGCAGCCACAGATGATCCTTAGACAGTTTGAAGCTCCATTTTTCTGATTAATCTATACCTTTGTTTTCATTATTAACCCCAGTATAGGTCAAGCCCTAGTGAAGCCCTTGTATCACTAACATAGGAGTTACCAGAAGCACAGGCTTTTGGTCTTGGAACATAAGTAATGCTCCAGTGGCCAAATTATAGCAGTGAAAGTCTGGAATCTTGTTTCTGTCATTAATCTGCTTTGTGACCAGTTTTGCTTCCCCTACCAGCTTTCATCTGACCTCTCTGCTAAAGCAGGTGAGCCCCTGGTACTGGAGGAGACTACTTGATGCAATTAGGAGCAATAACCATGAGGACTCCATTTTAGGTTGCAAAGAGTATTCTGGTTGAATGTGTATGTAGTTGCTTCAATTTGCAAAAACAAACAAGAAATCTATGACCAGGTTGTCCCAGACTATTGATGGATTTTCTACTTGCTGCTCATGATGTCACTGGAAAGTAAAAATTGTATCTATTAAGTGTGAGCTTGATCACACTGTATGTTCTTCTGAGGCCCAAAACTCATGTTTTAGTGTTCTAAACAGGGTAAAATAAAACCAACTTTGGAGCACCTGAGCTTAACACAGGAAAAACAATCTTTTGAGAATTACAGCAAGGTTGAACTTGCTTGAATTGTTATTATTTTCACAGAAGCAACTTTCACATAACACAGTAGGAAGTCAAGATTCAGGAAGACTGAGACAATAAGCAGGTTCAGTGATCAGAGCAGATGAAAGTCAGACCTGGCAAAGACAATGCTCTCTGGCAAAAGACAAAAGTTGAATTTACTTCATGATTCTTCCATAATCTCAGGAAAACATGCCTTTCAAATTTCCTGAAAAATATGTCTAGTTTTTAAACTTCTTAATAAAATCTCTTGAGTTAGAAGCTGGTCTGAAAGACAGCCTTCCTGGAAGCCTAGGTACAATAAGGTTATTCTGAACCAGACTGAGATTTTAAAACCAAGTTAGTTGATTTAAACCTGACTGGGACCAGCCTTTTGTCAGCCTCAGCAGTTCTGCCACACCTCAGGACCTTTTATCAAATCTGTGCCTCAGCAAATTTAAATGCTAGTTTAACTGCAGTTGTTATTTAAATGACAGTTAATTACATTCTTGTAGCTCAGATTAATCACTTTGGCATATGAGTAGCTTACATATTGGACAGGATGTATCTGAAGCGTCTCTGGAAAAGCTGAGTCAGAGCTGCAGTTTTTCCTTCACTGTGAAAACACCTTTTTGCCCCACAAAGGGCAAATCTGAGCACACATCAGCACTCCAGCACCATCCTCAGCCACAGGAGGTTGCTCAGCTGGGCTGGTCATTGCCTTCTCAGGGTAAGGACTGAGAACTGCCTCATGTCTCATAGGATGGCAAAACCCACTGAAACAGGTTCCCTAAAAAGGTAGTGGGTGCCCCATCCCTTGAAACACTCAAGATCAGGTTGACAGGGCTCTGAGCAACCTGATCTAGTTAAAAACATTCCAGGTCATCGCAGACATGTTGGACGAGATGACCTGTAAAGGTGCCTTCCAACCCAAACTATTCTATGATTCTGTAGGATCGGAACCTAAAGTTGTTAAAGTAGAATCACATTAAACAGGTCAATGTTTTTTGCTACTATGATTAACACCATCATGGTTGTGACAGTTCTTCATACAAGTACCAGACAGGAAGAAAATTGCCCTAGTCTCTGTGTAAACTCTAATCCACATCCTAGAAAACTGCCACTTAAACTTTACAGTTGAATTACATCAAGTAGTTGCTATTTAATTTGACTGTAATGGCTTCAGAGTAATTGCACTGCAAAACCATCTATGCAAAATATTAATTTGTACTTTTATTTATTTCATTTGGCAGTTTGTCTTGCTACCTTATCTTGACCCAGATTTGTCAGTAGTCTGGCGACCCTCAAAGACTGTTTGAGAAGTGGTACAGTCCTGGCAAGGACTAAATCCTAGGAGAAGACTCTCTGAAACTCACTCTAAAGCTCTCCATTCTGTTGCTCCACATATCCCCGCTCCACCATCTGCCTCCCAAATTAGATTTTTTTGTTGCTGTATTTCACAAGTTTAAAAATATGGTTATTATGATCCATAAAGCAGCTTTCACAGAGATTATTAATTAAGTCCCAAATATTGTACTGACATGCTTTGTGAAATGTGTCTCCAACGTCACAGCACTGCTGCTGTTATGACCCATCTGCATAAAATTACATCAAAGCACTTAAAAGTAAGTCTTGTGTTTGCTGCAGGGGGCATGGGGAGTGTTGTTTTGTTACCCCTTGCAGCAGCCCAAGAAGTAAAACCTGGAGCCTTAAAGTCAGGTGGATGAGATAAATTGAAACGGATCTTACTGCTCCCAAAAACTCTCCTGGAAACAATGGCATCTTGACATTTTATCAGTCACTCATGCGGTCATTCTCGGCGGTATCAGCCAGAGCTTGAAGGATAGAGCTGTAAAGAAAGGATTGTCAGCCATAAACATTCCTCAAAACCATGAAAGCCACAAATGAAAGCTTAAGTAATGGAGGACGGAATACCCTTGATATTTCAACAATTACCTGCAACAACAGGCTTTGTTCAGAGCCCTGGCCGTTTTTTCAAAAGCCTTTAGTTGTCATGGCCAGAATAGGATAGGGAAAGAATAAAAAAAAGTGGGGGGGAAAAAAAAAAAAGAAAGAAAAAAAGGAGGGGGGGGGGGGGGGC
>JAWWEU010000091.1:67795775-67817364 GCA_035583155.1 Acropternis orthonyx
TATGAAACGCTCTGATGTGAAAAGATAAACTCCAGTAGCTGCATATATGAGGAACCTTATGGAAATTTTTCATTTTTTAAAATCAAGATTTATTGTCAGATATTAGAATTATTAGGCTGGTAGTGAGATACTCTTTTTTTCCCCCTTTTTTCTCCAAGAGATCATTAGAAAAACATTCACGCTGCTGAGCTGTTACCTCTCTGGCCATTTCTGATGTCAAATTAGGGAAGAAAAAAATGACACTTGCAAGCACATGGCAATAGAACGAGCTTCAGTAATGGACAGAAATGAGCAAGTGGGAAAGCAAAAGTGAATTCAACTTCATTACACTTTGGGAAAAAATACAACATTTTTGTGCAGGAATAATAAAAAAAGAAAAAGAAAATCTAGTTTTAAATAGTCTTTCTGCCAATATTTTAGCAATTTAGAGCTTACAGAAGCTAAGTAAAATGTAGTGCTTGGTATCCAAGTCAACCCAAACTCTGGAGGCAGCAAACATGAAAGGTTAAATGCTCTAGAAATTGCATTTGTAGAGTTTCTCAACTTGGGAGATTAATAGTTACTCAAAGCAATGGATAAATATTAGCAAAGGACCATTAGCAGAGAAAAACACATCAGTGAATCAGA
Source organism: Acropternis orthonyx (assembly GCA_035583155.1). Taxonomy (NCBI): domain Eukaryota; kingdom Metazoa; phylum Chordata; class Aves; order Passeriformes; family Rhinocryptidae; genus Acropternis; species Acropternis orthonyx. Next base: position 67,796,403 of record JAWWEU010000091.1, read on the forward strand.
GCTCCCTAGCTTATCAGATCAATTTTAAACAGGTTTATCTTGGACTTTTCCAGCACCTTAATGAGGAACAAATTGGTTTTTTACCCCTTTTTTGTTTCCTGAGATTTTGTTGACTTTTTGTTGTTACGTATACCCAACCATTAATATAAATGGGTCAGTGGCATAAGAACATTAATTTCTTCTTCCCTGCAAGTTCCTGAATGCAGGCATTTTATTCAAGTTTCCTTCTATTACTCTGCTCATGGTCACCTAAAGTGAAAGAACAAAGGAGTTACTGTTGTTTAATGATTCCTATAAAGGAGGAAGAGACCAAATAATGAATGGAAATAAAACCATAAAGAGGTTAGGGTTTTTTTGTTTTCTTTTTTTTTTCCCTTTTATATATATGTACATGTATATATGTAGACAACAATGTGAACAGCTAAGTTAGAGCTTGTACACTGGCATGAATAACTTTCTGTGGCCAGAGAGAGAAGAATCACACCCTGAATCACATCCTGTGTTTGCAAGCAAATATTGAACCAGGCAACTGAATAGGAAAGCTCTGTTTTACCTTTTAGACCTACAAGAGATTAGAAAAAACAAACAAACAAACAAAAAACACAACCCCTCCCACACACACATGCCAAAACCAAACAAACAGAAAAACCCCAAAAAACAGAGAAGAAAGTGATATTTAAAATACAGTCCTTTCTAAAGCAACAAAACACATTCATTATACTTTATTAATGGCAGAGCAGAGAGCAAAGCAAAAGCACTCTTTTTAAAAAGAACTTACTTGATTATGTACAAATTTAAGTTCATTCAAAAGGCTTCAGGACATGCCCGAGGGCTCTCACTGTCATTCAAAAAAACTACAGGTCCCCATAAATCCTAGACCATTTCTGACAGGGTGATGGTGATCTCTTAAACACCCAAGATTGTTTCAGATGATTCAAAGCACCCAGAGGAAAGAAACTGGAATTATCTCGGAGAGCTAAACCTTCCCAGACATGCAGACACCTGCCTCTGGGCCAGGCATCTCATTCACTATGGACTTCTGTGGGCTTCAAATGACATTTGGCACCTAAATGCTCCTGTGGAGCTGACTACAGGATACTTTTCCCTTGGGGTACCTCTCTCTGGAGTTCGTAACATTGCTCTGCAGCTGGGGGGCTGGGTTTTGCTTCTGACCAGCTGAGTAAACCTTGATGGCCCCTTACCCACCTTTGCTTTCATTTGGCATTGTATGAGTCTGGTTTATTTAAATGACTGTTTGCAAGGTCGAATTTCTCTATACCACTGTAAGCAGAGCCCAGACTTCTGTGGACACGATCAAAGAGCTGAGGTAATAGACAAGATTTCACAGCCTTTGGATACAGTTTGTCATTTTGGAAGGGTGCTGGAAGGTGTCTATGCCCTGAGGTGTCTGTGAGATGGAAAGTAGTTACCCTGAGGAACTGTAAAGTCTCATGGAGAAACTTGTCCTCACCTCCACCAGCACTTGTGGAGCAAGAAAAGGGATATCATGGGGATATCATGTAATCTCCTTCTACCCATAGACCTCACAGACAGCGACATCCGCTCATTCTCCTCCCGTAGTTCCCTGGCCATATAAACCCATTAGGTTCCTGCAAAAGTCTTAGTTTAGATGAAGTATAACTTTTCACCAAGAAATCCTAACAGGTTTTGACACCAGTGGTTGGTTTTATATATTATTTGGATGTAGGAGGTCTAACAGGATAATGTAGGAATCTCTGTTTATACCAATTGCAGCTGACAAGCAGATGCAGCTGCCTTTACACATTTTTTCCTTATAATCGGCATTGTATGAATTCTGCAAATAACGATGCTAGCAAATTTGGAAGTTTTCTAAACTGGATTTCTTTTGGATTCATATATTCATCCCATTTTCATGACAAAACAAGTGGGTTTTTTGTGAATACTTCTTGCTTTTAGAGAGGGAAGAACAGAGTTACCGTGAGGTTAATTATTGCACTGTAGGTCTGAGCAAGTTGAAATACAGAGTAGCGCTTCTACTTCCTCCAATGAAATATGCATTTTATCTTCTATGAAGACTTGTTTCTTGCTAGTCTCTGTCAGCAGGAGCCATCAACATAACAGTGTTCTGCTGACCTGTGAAAGAGCTTCTGGTAACCACTACTCAAGAGCTCCATTAAGACAGAATCATTTAAGCTGATTCCGTAACAATGTGAAACTTTTGTAAAATGAGGTTAGGAGGTTGATGCATTTTATATAACCAAATGCAAGCATTTTGGGCCTGAACTTGTGAGCTGCTGAATAGTTTCAGCTTCCATTAACATTAACATCACAGACATGCTCAGCATTTTATGATATCGACAAAATCTAAAATCTTAAGATAATGTTTTAGTTATAGTAATAGCAACAGAAGTGCATAGGAATTTGACACATTTCCAAAATAAAACAAACAAAACCTCTGGCATGTTTTCTTGTTACTGATGACAGTTTCTAGTTAAATCTTTGCCTTGCCTTAGCTTCCTCCCTCTTTAACCTTGAATTCCTCTTAGAGTACCCAATAAAGCTAATCTGATTCACGACTTAATACATTTTTTGACACTGTTCCTCACACAATTGCCAAGTATATTAAATTGTTAATAATTACTTGGGCAGCTCTAGTTTTTAATAAGTACAACATAACACAGTCAGCCCATTAAACATAAATGTAAGGGACAGCAACCAATGTAGATGAATCAAATCAGAAATCTAGCCTGGAAAGAATCCAGTCCAGTTCCTTAGGTGTTTTTTTTCAGGAAAGTTTATAACTTAGTTACACATATAAGTGTATGGTACACTGTTGAAAACTTTGTTGAGTCCAGTTGATTCTAACAGGAGTCAAGTTCCACAGCCATATTCCTCTAACATACAATTTTTATCACCTTTTTCAGACTAAATATACTAATTTCTAGTTTATCCTTATAAAAAAAGCTCTTGATGATGTCAGTAATGCCTATGGCATCTGAACGTATAGAGTCTTTTAGGATTTTTCTGGAGGATGTTCAAGATCTTCTGTTCCTACTGACTGCAGCAGGCCCGAACAGAGCCCACCAGCAAGATCACCACTAGGATGCCTCCAAAATTAAATTCCATCAGTGTAAGTAGAAACAGCACTGCTAAGAAGCAGGTTAAATTATGGTTTGTGGGAAGTTATAGACCATTTCCCAAAAATATCCTTTCATCTTGAAACTTCTAGTACTTGAGCACACAAATCCTCCTCTTTCTCAGGCTATTTATCATTTTTAGAGGCTATAAATTATACACACCGAGCACCAATTTTATACACCAACAACCATAACAATGCAGTTGCAAAACAGAACACTCTGAAGGGTATGTTCCCCTTTCAAAAAGGATAAGAAAGAAAAAATAATGCAATGCCTAGGTCTGCAGTAACATTTTCCATTCAAAGATCTCAAACTGGTTATAAAGGAGCCATTTAACCTCATTAAACACCTGTGAGACAGGAATCAAGCCATTATCTTCATTGCTTCCCATGAAGAGAAAGAGTGGGGAGGGTACCTTACATTTGTGTACCTTAAGGGGAAGTCTTACAAATGTTTTCCACTCCTGCTATGACTGGTTCAACTCCATCAGTTTTAAGCAAATTCCGGAGCAATATATTGATTGTTCTGAGCCAAGACAGATTACATAATATATAACATGCTGACAGCAATGCTGGATAGATCAGGCTCCTAACACAGACTGACTGACTGTTGTTAGTATTGACATCAAGTTAATTCATTGGGAGGAGAAGTCGTACCACAGAAATCAAAAGTGCACATCACCAGCTTCTCTCTGGTGGAGTTTGGGGTCTTCCATTGCCTGGAAAGGAGCATGACTGTTTCTTGGGAGAGCTTGTCACCAATTCGAAGTGGGAAGTCACCTTCAACTCCCTGTCAAAGAGTACACCGTGAGTGAAGAGGAGCAAGTAGCAAAACAAAGGCTGGCAGGATAAAACCTCAGTGAGATGTTACATCTGTTTTCCTCCTTGATAGCTCTTGGTGATCCCCACATAGCTGACTGCTGGATCACAGATCAGAGCCAACTATCTCCCTCTATTCCCGGTGCAATGACTATGACCTAGGAGAGGTGTCTGGCCAGATACAGGCTTTCACACTGGTTGTCTAGATGGAAAAGCCTACAGCTGAGCCTGGAAGCCTGAGCTTTAGTTCAGTCAGCAGCATATGGAGCACTCTCCAACTGACCCAAAAGTGGATACTGTAGTCTGAATATAAAACTGAATCCCACCCTGGTTTGCACTGCTGCTCTCAGGCATCTATTTTTTTTCAGATATTGAGATGCCAAAGTTGCCTGTCTCAGCCTTTCCCCATGTGTTTATAGTCTGTGTGACATTTTGACTCCTGCTTTTGCTTTATTAACAGTATTTTTTACGAAGTTTCCTGCACAAACAGGTCTAGAAAGGCTCAACTGCTTACTTGGAGTTACTAGCACAGAAGCAGGATCCAAATCATCTGCCTTTTCTGACCCCAGACCACTAGGCATCACTTCCACATTTGGAAGACATGTTTTCCAACAGTTAGCTTACTTTCCACATGAAGTCTTCTCTGAAATGTCTCCCTGACTGTCTCCAGAGTCCAGTTGTCTCCATTTGAAAATAACTGAGCTCCACTTTGACACAGCCACTAGCTCAGGGAGGCCTTGCTGTATTGTAACATGCTTATCTTTCAACTTTGCTGCCTTTTCCCTTTTTACTACTACATCCAAATAATTACAAATCTTTAGGAGATTACAGATATGCTATATGTCCCCAGAAATACATAAGCTAATAAGTAATTTTGTAGATACCTGAACATCAAGAAATATTTAGAAAGGACTCAGGAGGAAATTTCCAATTTTTGTTTTGCTTCATACCCAACATGCAGGTCAGTCAGTCTTTTTTTTTTTTTTTTTTTTTTTTTTTTTGCCATTGTTATGAAGTAAATTTCTCGATAAATGCCAATACTGCAGCATATGCAAAATATCTTTTGCTTTACTTGTGTCATCAGTTTTCAGTTCGAGAGATGTACCCTATGTGGTGAGGATATTTAGGGATTTTGGGGCTGAGGGATGTGAGGGACCAGTTCCCCAAGCACCAGCATAGCCATTGCAGTAAGAGCTAAACATGCCGTGAGTCAGAGCATCCCTGAAGCACTGAACAGGCACGTGAGACAAAAGATGAGTAAGGAAATGTCCACAGAGGCACCTGGCCAAAGTTATAGGATAGGTCAAGGGGAGAATGAAACATGGATCACAAATCTCTCTGCTTCCACTAAGTGTTCTTGCCACAAGGTGAAATACAAAAAGGATTTGCTTGTTCATCTAGCCTTTCTATTTCAGTACCTATCACCACATGAGACTCTCCTACCCTTTTTCCAGACTAATTACATAGTTTTAAAATTCCTGAGGTTTCTTCTGCACTTGCAGAAGTCAGAATGAGATGCAAAACAAAACAACTCAGGACAAGAAAAATCCATTTTGCTTTACCCTTACTGCAGTGATGTTCACAGGAAACATATACGTCGTCTGGTGATTTTCCCCAGGGAAGGGTACATCACAGTTTTGCACTGTGCTCTTAAACAAAAATCTGCCTCTCCTTCCCACCCTCCAAATGCATATAAAGCCCAGAAGTGTGTAGTCTTTGCTCTTTGTAAATATGCTTACCTGGAATATGAATTCAAGTTTGAGCCTGTGATTTGCTTGATCTGGAACTCACTTTGCCAAGAGGATGCAAACAAGAACATATAAGTGCTGACAGTCTCCAATGCCATTTCCACAAATCCTCCTCCAGGGACAGATAAATAATGAAATGACTCGATGGGAAATAACACTGAAGCATCTCAGCCCACAGAACCACAGGATATGCACCAGATACACATGGGTGAATGCTGAAATGCTGAGAACATTTAGTAACACAGATAGGACTTTGGGAATCCTCACGCTTGTCTAGGCTAACTGAAGCATAAATCTGGAGTAAATGGAGCAACAGTGATGCAAACTGTCATAACAGATTGAGAACCAGACCCCGAACTTCTACCATCTACCTACATGATAGAAAAAATCTTCATCATCTCTATATCACGGCATATTTCTTGATATTTCTCTTTTGAACACCTACTCTGCTGTTTTAGCAGAGCTGAAATGCAAAATATTCATCTTACATTTTCCACAGCTGACTTCCATTCTGCTAATTTAGTTATGCAAGATTTGACCCAAACGATTCTTCTCTCTCGATTTTTTTTATTACTTTGCTGGTATTTGTAGGCAGTCTTTATGTCCGAGGCTGTCAGTGAACTGAGTTTGATCAGGAAAATCTTTACTCCCAAGACTGTACTGCTGAATTAGAATGGTAGATTGTGCTCTCAGCTAAGTGCATTAAGTAAAACAGCGTAACAGCATGCAGCATTTTAGACTTGTAGCCTACAATTTCCCCTCCTGCCCAGAACTTATCAGGGAGATCTATTAGCATCCTGCAAGCACAGGGTTTTTCCATTCAGTGACCATTTCCTTCCTATTCATTTCTAACATGCTATTAACCATTTCAGCCACTGCTGAGCACTGAGTTGATGTTTGCAGAGAGGTATCTAAAACTATTTGAAGACTGTCTTCCCAATTTTTAAGTATTTCCTTAAAGATCTCTATATCTACTGTAAGCACTTTAATTTTTTTCTTATTTATTAGGTAGATTTAGGTCCCTCTAATTATACACGGACCACACACCACCAGGAATCCATATATGAACTCTGGAAATTTTCGGGCACACCAGGGTCTCCAAGATTGATGATTTAATGCTTGTTATCGAAAGGACTGACTTCAGTTTTCTCTAAGCAAAAGACAGCTGGAGGACCTACAGTCTTGTGCTGCAGTCATTAAGCTGTGTGTCATCCTCCTCTTCCCATTCAAGAGCTGTCTGTTGTCTCTGCTCTTCTCAGCCAGGGAGATGTTCTGAATCGAGACAATGTCATCAGTGGCCTAATTTTCTGCCACTGGCTTTAGATAACACATCTCTTTTAGTTATCCAGTACTTTTTTTTTTTTTTTTTTTTTTTTTTAAGCAACCTGTTGTTCTTTGGGAGTTTTTCTGATTTTTATGAGAGGCTGTCCCACTCGGATCCACCTTTTAACAATAAGAGGCAGAAAAGGGTCTTAAACCTCTTAAAACCAGTTTAAAAGGGAAATGCTTTTCATACAGCAGCTCTTCAGTTTTCATATGGTTCTTGCTCATTGTGTTTTGATCCTATTGACGCTGAATGCTCTCTTGCTATACCTCAGTGTGATATAATGGAAGGAACACCATGTGGTAGTCTGCAGAAAAGTCGATTAAACTAGCAGACATAAAACTGTAAACAGCTTTTACGCGTCACTAATGGACTGGGACCGCTTGGCTTTTATGATAGCTCAGAAAACCTTACACACCTGAGGTGCTGTAAAAATGAGTAACAGTTAAAAACAGGAAGAAATGTAAAGGACAAGGTGCAAAGTAAGATGGCTTTTGGCATGAGCTGTTCAACAGTGTCAGACCATGGTCTGTTTACAGGTACAAACAAAATGAGCTCTCCTCCTCATGGGAGAATTGCCTTGATCCCAAATGTACCCTGGAAACTTGGTGACCAAAAATTTGACTATTAACAGAGTCCCTTTCCATCTGTTAAAAAGAGGAAATGGCTTTGGTCAACAGGGATATTTAACTTGTAGGTTCAATGTTTGGCTAACTAAGGATGAGATTTGTCACTTTTCTCAGACTTAGCAGAAACACTGGCCATTAAATACTTCCCCACATTATGTTTTGCTCTGACTAGTGCTGCTTGACTTTTACTTTCAGACCCTCAACACTTTTTGCCTCATCACCATGTTACTACATGTAGTGTCTACATAATGCTGTTTCATCTTTTAGGGCACAGGACTCAGAAGGACAAAAGTTCTGACAAATCTTTTCCTCCTCTCCTCAACTGGCAGACACATGGGCTAATTCTCCAAGACAAATTTAAAAAAGCAGTATCAGAGAAATGACAAATTTCTACAAAAAACTGTTGAATACGGCAAATGATATGCCTGAAAAATAACTTGATCATTAAACAATAGAAGACGCCTTTTGTAAAATAAACCATGAAACGAGAAGGCATACCTGCAATTTAATATTGATAGGGTCTGAACTATTCAGGAAGATCTTGGCCAAATGTGGAGATATTCTCTGTGTCATATACTTTTGACAGATGCTGTCCCCAAAGCAAAGCTGAAGACAAGTCTGACACCTGACTCATACCAACAGGGAAGACAAGAGAAATCTCCAAGTGTGGTTCAACTAGGCAGGAGACAGCAGGGTGTTTTATGGCAAAATCTTTTGACTGTCATAAATTTTCATGCTCTGTACCTGTATACCACAGTGAAAGGCGATGGATTATATCCATTTGTCATTATTAAAATTCCTGCTTATAGCTGGAGGAAAAAAAGTTAACTTACCGATAGTATAGCTCAATTAAGTGGAAAAAACACATCCTAAAGAAAACCAAACCTAGTTGAAGAGCTCTGACCTAAAATGAATCAGGTTTGGTCTTAACTGACTGGGCACCAAAATATATATTCTATTATTTTTTATCTTGCTGTGGTAATTAATGTAAGGAATGTTTCATGCCAAGTTAGCTTTGACTGTAATGTCCTCAGATTAAAGAAAGTGAAAATAGCATCTCTGTCAGACTGGATGCACAGTGTTCTCATCGCCTGAAGGAAACCCAAGCTCTGCTGATTAAGAAGACTTCAGCTTTTGATCATGAGTTATTGGATATTGACCCATCATTCAGTCAGGGCTGCAGACTGACTGTCCTGAGCTGAAAGGCTTGGAATCAGATCACATCCAGGGGGAACAGCTCTCCAAGCAAAACTTCCTTCCTATCTAAATCAAGTGTACAAATGGCAACTCACGTTTGTCAGACATTCATCAAATGTGACATGCTTCATGGAGCCAGGCCACAAAAACACAGGAACCTGTCATAATAACCTCATGCAAGACAGTAGATGGTCTTGGTTCTGTATGAGATGCCGGGTAGCAGATATTGTGCTTCCTGAGCAGGTGAATGTGAAAACCAATTTCATAGAAATTGTTGCTCATAAATTGGGAAAGGAAAATGAAAAAAAGACTATCTGATCTAATTAAAATGTACATTGATCACTGTCCGGTTGTGGAAATGCTGACAAGCAGGGATTGATCCTGCTTGGAGATGGTGCATGAAGCAGCAAGCCCCAAAACTGGAAGCTATCGTTCTTTGCAAAGCCACAAGTAGCTGCTAAATCCAGGCAAAAAACTCCTCCAAATTTAGGTATCTCGGCCTATCACTTAAAAACACTACTGGTGTGTGCAATGCTTATCACTCTTTTTGCTATTTTTCAGTACAGAATGCTGCAGTTTCGACACTTGGGTGAAGAACAAGCCACATTCACCAATCCTCGTGCAGCAAAGAGCTGTCTGCAAGACTTCAGGCTATGCAAGGACCAGTTCAATATAAACACAGCAGAAAAGATATGATAAGCCAGAGTACTCAGTGTCTGTCCAAGCCCAGCTTGCTTACCCAGTGCAGCAGGACTGCATCAGGAGCTAGCACAAGAGGAAGGTTTTGAGAAATAGCTGAAATCAACAGTGAAAGAAAAGTAATGCAAAAGTTTCCAAACAAAAGAAGCTTCTAACAAATCTACATCTTTTTCAGAATTAGGGAATGAGAAACAGTAGGTTTAGGTTGGATAATAGGAAGAAATTCTTTATGGTGAGGGTGGTGAGGCAATGGAACAGCCCAGAGAAGCTGTGGATACCCATTTCTGAAGTGTCCAAGTCCAGGGTGGATGGGACTTGGACCAACCTGGTCTACTGAAAGGTGTCCCTGCCCAAGGCAGGTGGTTGGAATGAGATCAGTTTTAAGGTCCCTTCCAACCCAAACCATTCTGTGATTCTATGAAAACTATGTTGCTCCTTAATGATTTGTTTCTCCAGAAAAAAAAAATCCCTTTTTTAAGTGGACGTTTCATCCTTCTACCATTTTTTTGAAAATCCCTTTCTTCCTGTTTTCATCCTCCTACTGTCCCATTTTTCCATTGTGAAAGGGGAAATAAAATTTAAAAAATGAAATTACAGCTGAACACTTTTAATAAAACTTTTGCAACAAAGACCTCAAATAAACAAAAAATCTGGTATGGAATAACAAATTTTAGTAAAAATGTAAATATATTTCCTTACGTAGGTAGATTTAATGGAAATCTTCTATAACCAGTAAAAAATTAATTTATTTTCTTGTCCTAAAAGAAAAGAAAGATGGGTGGGTTTGGTTGGTTATTGGCTGGTTTTTACATCTTGTTTTGCTATGTGCCCACATTCCAGCTTGAACATGTGTTGGGAGGAAAAGCCAAATAAGGATCTAACTATGAATAAATTCACACTACATGCACTGCTGAGGTGAAAATAGGTGAGGGCTCCCAGTGAGACGTTCAGGTGCCCATTGTGTTTGCTTGTGTCACAGCCAGACACATCCACAACATCCACCCGTGGATGCTTCAGTGCCAAAGACAATATAAAATGATACCTACATTTATACTACTCAGACTGTATCCCCTTAGGTAAAATTACATCAATTTTCCTTGTGTCAGTTCATTCACCTTCAAAAAAAAAGGAAACTAGTATGTCTTATGATCACTTCAAAATTCTATTTAATCCATTGACAAAATTATAGGCAGAAAATATTAAAATACATTGACCTATCTATCTAATGTATTGATATATTTTTAATCACGAGACAAAGTGATGCTCTGTACCAGAAAAATATTGCAATTGACTGGCCAGAAGGAATGTAAAACTCAGCCTTCCCCTGGAAAAAAACCATGACTGCTCAACTTTGACTTATATCCTTTAGCAAAACACATAATGGCTGCAGTAAGAATAGTTTACAGTTGATTTTTCAGGCAAAACAATAGATGTCAGTAGTTTGTGGACAGAATTTTTTTCCTTTTCACGGCAAGTTCTAAATTACTGTGACAGACATTTTGTTGACAATCTGTGATGATCAGAGATGGGTCACAATGCCCATCCAGTTTATGTACAGGATGTAGCTGTCTGTGAGCCTGAACTTGCAAACCTCCCAAACCTGCAAGTCACCTTGAAAAAATCTCCATGTAGAACTTCATACAAGCACATCTTTATGACACTAGACATAAGAGATCTTCTATGCCATAACAAAAATTGAGAAAAAACCCCAAACTCTGGATTACTGACAATTTGCAGCTGGAATGAGGTGCTTCATGATTAATGCCCTGTGAGGAGGATGCTGTAAAGAAAACATTACTTTGTATTGCAAATAAATGGGTCTTCTAAGGGCTGTGTAAATCCCCCCAGGTACCAAGGGTCCATAGCTCTGGCAAAAATGCATTTGCAGAGCACTTAGTGTCAAGAAATCCCATCTCTTGGTGACAAAGGGTTAAGAGTCTGTCCAAATCAGAGGATAAACTCATTAAAATGGGCCATTACTGGAGAAAGAAGAAGCCCCAAGACTCCTTCCCCATTTCTTTGCCAGGTTAGCAGGAGGAACCAAAGAGCATAATACAAGTTTGAGTGCACATAAAACAATAGTAAGCTCCATAAGGAGTGAGGATTCCAAAGTAAATAGAATACTGAAAGTCAGCAGAGGCAAAAGTTAACTTAATATAAAATACTTGACTCTCAGGTAAGGCATTAAGATCCTGTTTTGGCAGACAGAACTAACAGCAGACTTGCTGAATGGGTATTGGCTTCAGAAAGAAGACAAATACAATCCTAATCCCTTTTTCCTGCCACACACTGGAGACGAGTGAAACCCAAGGGGGAAATTCTTATTACAGCAAATAGGTGCAAGTCCACAGGAAAAATTAAGTCAACTTGACGATTTACAAATTTCCTTTCAAGCATGAAAGGTGGATGAAAACAGAAGGTTATTTTTAAATCCAAACCACAGTATTTTGTATCTGTTAATATCACTACTGAAGAATAAGGGACACAGGAAAAGAGTTCATAATGAACCTAAGCTTCATCTCACTGGCACGAAACCAGGATAAAAATAAGTTTTGTCAGACAAGCAATATTAGAAAATCTAATACCAGGAAGAGACATTTTTCCTTCTTCCCATCAGGGGCAGAGAGACCTGGTAGTTTACCCACAGCTTTCTGGGTGAAGATGCAAACCAAGGTAAAATCTGCTTATCCCTGACTTTGCTGGGTAAGGAATATACACCATAATGTTCCTCAGTTAAAAAAAGAAAAAAAAAAGAAAAAAAATCCTTTGCTGTGTGCTTCACGTTCCTCCTGATTTATTCCCCTGCAGACAAAAGAGGATTAGGGATAATCAAAGTTTGCCATCAGCATACCTGTACTATTCCACAAATTAAAGACCTTGAGCTTTCTGGAAAACACCCATACAGTTAGGTGGGCATCTGCTTAACTCTTATGGACCTTTAACATGTGTTTTGAAATGCTCAGGCATGCCAGGACCTAGCAGTATTAAATCTTGCTTTTGTAGGTGGAAAAAATTGCAATCCATGCTCTGTTACAGGGAATTGACCATACAGATAAAATCACATCCTACCCACTACACAGAGACAGATACACTCCTGAATCTTGGGCTCAAGTGCTCCCAGCTCCCTTCTGACATCCAACAAGCTGCACTTCCACTGTTCATTTGGGAAAGATACATCCCTCTACAGATGCATTTTGGTTTGGGTGTACAGGCAGGATAGAGTCATCGAGGATTGTACCTGGGACAAAAATAGCTATTTTGGGGATGAAATGCCAACTGGTAAAATCATGTATTTTCTTGATGTTCGAAAAAGTGGTTGCTTTGGCTTTTTTTTTTCCCCATTGCAGATCCAGATATCTCTTCCTGTTCAGTGAGGATCAAAGCAGACCACTCTGTTCAAGGAGCTGCAGGAGCTCCAGGAACAAACATGTGGCTGCCAGTAGAGCATCCTCTACACTGAGAAAAGATCTGATGCTGAGGAGCAGAGGGATGCTGGACAAAAAGAAACTGCATCTCAGGCACTGGAAGAAGGAATGTTACCCTCCCCTTGTAGACCACAGAGGAACAGAAGGGAGGTGGCAGATGAGATGAGAGAATGGGTTTGGAAATTTTCCTGTTGCTTCTCACAGAGGTCACATGCCCATTCCTAGGGGCAGTCTGTGAACTTCAGGCTGAAGCTGTGGAGAGTCTTGCAGAGATAATTGCCTGGAGGCGAGAACATCAATTAAAATTCTGAAATGGAAGACATCACAGAGGATCATAAACAGACAACATTTGAATGTCTCTGTCAGCAGATATGCTGGATTATCACTTGCTACCTCAGAGAGAAAAGGATGACCAGCCAATAAACACAACAAAAATGCCCAACCACACAAAATGCTACTGGAAATTTCCACATCAAGACAGGAGTCCATATAGCAGTAATTTTTTATGACTTTCCTCTATAGGACTTGAAGCTGAATATAATATAGATGTACCTTAACTAGCATGACGGGGTCTAGTATTATATAGAATAAGTTAATTATATAATTGCTACCATGAATTGCACTGTAATGCTATTAATATACAAAAAGTGTTTGCAGGATTGGGACCTAAACTGCTACTGCATGAAACTTACCCTTAAATTCTTTTTTGTAATACTGCTCTTCTTTGACAGCACCTAATTTCAAGATTTCTTGGTGAGAGATCTACATGACTATGTATGACTATAAATATTCATATAAATAAACATGTATGTATCTACAGGTGAATGTATAAATATCTTTACATAGAGAGACCTGAGCAAGTTTTAAAATACATCTTTGTTCCAACAATGTCAATAAAATTATAACAGCTGCAGAACAAAATTTCAGTTGGTTTGATTTTAAGGTTCTTTGGTACAGATTTGTCCTAATTTTAGATATTTAGTTAATTGCTGTAAGTTAGATTTTGGTCACCCTTGTATTTTTGAGAAGCTGACTGATCTTACTTGGGTTGAATCATGCTCTGAAGGTGCCTATTTTATCCCTGCCTAAGCAGCCAATATAGAAATACTCCTTACTTAGCATGCTGGCTAAAAAATTGAAGTTGAATCTCGTCCCTAGTTCCAAATTCCTTGATCAGCCAAATAAAACAATGCTTCTCAGTAAGAAAAGTGTTTGAAGTCAGTGAGTTTAGCTTGGTTTGCACAGGGGTTGACCCCATCTTGGGACAGGTATCTGGGACTAGTGACATCAATTCTAGACGTGTCAACCCAACATGACTGGCCTCAGACATCAATGCTACAACTTTTTGACAGCTGAAGTTACATGAGGTGCTCCTCTCCCTCCTCTTTTCAATATATGCATGTTTCCACTCAGCTGGGTAAATCTCAGGTTTCCTTGCAAAATCACCTCTTACAATTCAAGCACAGCCAGGACGAAACACAGTGGATTTTCACCAATTTCTTACAACACTGTACGTATCATTGAGGGCAGAAAATGATTTAAGTCTGAGCTAGACACCTAGGCTCCATCACAGGTAATAGAAAGAGGTAAACATCTTCAGAGAGCAATTAATCCACAGGCTCGGTCTTGCTTTTGGTAAAGTGAAAGTCATTTTGGGGTGGGTAGGAAATGTAAGACTGTCTTGAAACAGTGATAAATAGAAGGAGAGATGCTATGAGACAAGAAGAGTGAAGATAACAGTAGGGCAGTTAAACATCTGAACAAGGGATGTACAGGCTGGAATTCATCTCATACAATGTCATCCAATAAAAAGATCATCATCAGGTCCAAGTTAATCACCTAGGCTCCTTTCTAGTTGAAGGAAAGAGCATGATCAGAGGGACCACTACTGGCAGCAGAAACACCCATGGCATGTGCCAGCATTTGCCATCAACTTTAGCAAAACCCTTGATAACTAATTACGAGGTGCCTTACTTTTAGTCAGCCTAGGTGGGGTGAGATGGATTCCATAACAGATATTTCCTATGGAGACATAGTTGTTTAATTTAACTGTTGGGCTGGGAACTCGTCACAGTCCTTCAAAAATTCTTCTGTGCTTTAGGCTCAGGAATAGCAAGGCCGGTAGAAAGAGCATTAGCACACCTAGTCTAACCACTTGGATACCATCAGATGTTTACTGCCACAGAACTATAATTGTAAAAAACCCAGTAATTTGGTTTTGCTTAAACTTAATCTGTATTTGGCTACATTTACTTTTCAGTTTTGAACTGAAGACATCAAAAGCAAGAGAATTTCCCTCATCTCTGTAGTTTGTTCTGAGAGTTAATTCCCTTCTGCACTATAAATGTGCACCTTTTTCCCCATTTGAATTTGCCTGGCTTCCAGCCACTGACTCTTGTTAAGACTTTATCTTCAAGATTCAAGATCCTTTTACAACCCACTATATTTCCCTTAGGAGGAAACTTGCACATGGCCACAGAGGAAATATATAACAGAGCAAGGAACCAAGCCTTACCCTCTGAAATCTCCCGATAATGCCCAGATCATCAGCTCATCCATGGTGCTGACAGCACTTTGGAGAATGGGGATGGATAATGGTTATTAATGCAGCATGCAGAAAAGGTTTTACAGGTGGGACTGTGAGAAAGGACAGTCATACACACTGTATGTGGCAGCTGGGGCACCACAGAAGAGACCTGGTTATATAGGACAGAAATGTCTCAGGAAGTCAGCAATGTGTGGTTCTGGCCTCTCATGAGACAGATTGCTTCCCACTTTTCTGCTTCAACCTGTTTCTAACCTAATAACAAGTGTCTGTCTTGATTGTACTCTGACTTTCATGAACCAAATGATGCTCTCTTCAACACTACAAGTACCAGGTGCTCATGAACCTGGCATCCCTCCTCCTCCTCCTCCAGCTTCCCCTCCTGGCATCCTGAGGTTATTGTGGCAAAGACACACAAAAGGGCACACAACTTTTATGGAAAGTGGCAGAATTCATCTATGAGAAAGCACCTTCTCCCTCCCTAGAGCTTCACCTTGCCATTGTGAACTGAAGCTCTGCTCTCTGTCTGCTGCAGCCCCACATAAAAAGAAAATTGTTTCTCATAAATTACTTCAGAAATGCACATTGCATGTTAATTGTAAAATAAACAGTTTAAATTCATTTCATTGAGCACAACATCAGAAAGAAAATGAGCCAACTGCAGTAGATTATTTTTGTTGGATAGGTTTCAATCATCATCTTTACTGATGCCCTTCATTCTTCTCCTGATTACCATCACTAAAAAACCCCATAGCAAATTTCATCTGAGTATCTAAAAATAGAGATATTTATAACTTGGCTGTTTTTGTCTCACAGTTCTCCTCCCCCTTTCCTCCTTGCATTTCTGATCAGACTTATTTCAGGCCCTGGTGAAATATGTAAAACATCCATGCAAGTACTATGGATGGACTACAAAAGGGAAACTGGGGACTTCAACACCTTCTTTTCTATCTGTACCATAGCTGGCCAAAGCAGTAGCCTCAGTCCATTCCCATTTGCTCTGTCAGAAGTTGCTGTTCCATGAGACTTGCTCTCTCAGCTGCTTATACGAACAGTGCCTGTTGTCATTCAGATTCAGATGGGTTAGCAAAGAGCTCCTAATTAGACAGGTTAAGCAAACCTAGTTTGTTTTCACCAAAAAAAAAAAAGGGTGAAGCAGACAACACAAACAGTTCATCTCACAGGCCAGCAAGAGCAGAAGGCAATAGATGGGGCAGAACAGAGAGCAGCCTCTTCTTCAGCTACTTGCAATGCAGCCAGGAAATGTGTGATCAAGGCATTAGTGCAAATTCTCATTTGGAATAAAAGTGCCACAGCTGCACTGACTTCACACCAAGGAGGAGGAGGAGGCAGCTGATAAGGTGGATGCAAAAATAGCAAGTTTCACAAGTCTCAGAGATGGGTGAATGTCACCCTTCTGAGTTTGATCTTTTGGTTGACATCCCAAAAATTAAGCAATTCGTATTGAAGTCAGGAGTCTACATGTCGAGCCTACATGATCACTTTGTAGGTTGTAAGTCATACCTTAAGGCACAAGATAACTTGAAACTTAGCCCAGGCTTCTTTAAAATTCAGCTCAGGTTCACAGAACTACAAACCTCAGTGAACCCTGTGAACTTGGCTCGGTTTTAGGGTTTGAACAGTCTAGGTCTAAACACATTTAAAATACTTTTTCTTTTTTCAAAAGCAGCCTGGGCAACAACTGGAAGCCTTGGGAAAAGTTCCTCTGCATAGGAAAATAGCTAATGCATCAAGTTATGGTTTCTTAATGGCATTCAATTAACACATCACCGTTGTTAGTTGATTAAAAATTAACTGTGAATACACATTTAACATTTAGTACTTATAAATGTTCCTTGATTTATTAAAATTGTCAGGAGTTAAGGAGTCTTGGGATAAGCAAGGAATATTTTCTTTTCCTATTTTGGTAACTCTGTAATGAAGTAAGCAGCTTTTAATAGAGAATTCAGACTTGCTGAAAACTTTTCTGTAAAGTACATTGTAAATCATTCTTCAGATATTAAACACTCACTTTGCTCAGTTCATGTTGTTTGTGAAAGTGTATTGACTACCAGAAGTTGCACCAGGAGAAACCCCGTATTTCAGCTGTGCAAAAGAAGGGAGTGTTGTTGGGAAGAGTCCATCAGCAGCACAGATGAATTTCCTCTTGTATCCTGTTTGCTGGTAGGAAATCTTCACACTGACTTTTTGGATTGCAGTATGGCAACAAATGCTATCATGGCTTCTGCTGGATGGCATCCCGGTGCCAGTGCTATGTCAAAAAGGCAAGAGGTAGCACCCCCAGCCTGTGGTCTGGAGCAAGCAGCAAAACAGTCATTTTTGTGAGAAGCACAGCCACATGATAGGCATGATGTGCATCCTCCATACACAGGGTTTCAAGAGACTGGCGATGCCACCTGAACTCTGATGTGACTTACAGGACCACCTCTGGCAGACCCATAGAAGCAGCCAGCCTGTATTCCCTGTCATTTGACAGTGGTGTAGTTCCTCCTCTTATATGTGGTCTTCCTAAATCTCGACATGTCAATACTGATGCTGCGTTCAGGGCTGACTCTGACTGCGCGTGCAGTTACTGCAATCACATGTTCAAATAGACATTTAAGCCTCTGAAGAAATATTTGTACTCTCAGATGTGGCTAATGTGTTTATTGAACCAGGTCCAGGCAATGACAGGCATGAGGACACTGCGGAAACAGAAACAGTCCAACCAAGAAGAAGCTATAGCAGTGCCAAACACTCAACATTTCAACTAAAAGAAGTCAGGGAAAAGAGGACTTTCCTCCTACCTGTGTAATGACATTTCAGGTCTTCCTGCTTTAGTCCACGATCATACCTCTCTGATTAAGTGTGTGACATATGGATGCAGATCATGAAAACAAGACCCCTACAATGTGAGCATTTGGTCACCCTGTTCGTGAGATGCTGACAAAAATCTCTTGAACACAGAAGATGATTTCCAACACCGTAATATTCTGTCTTTGCCTTCACACATTGCTCTACCCTCAGTATAAAGCAAATGAGAAAAATTTTAAAAAAAGAGAGAAAAAAAGAAAAAAAAATTAAAAAAACAGCTTGGGAGCACTTTTTATCACGTCCCCCTCTGACTTGCTCCCGGGGAACACAGCAGTGTTTTTCCCTAGTTCTGCACCTAATGAAACTCTTGTCATGATGCAGGGATTAATCTGATTATTTATTATTTGCATTAGGATGATACCATCTGCCCTTCCTTCCCCTCTCTTCTCTTCCTCCCTGCATGATTAGAGATCTGTTGTGTTGAGCAAGACGGGTACTGTGTTAAGAAAAGGTGGTTATCCCTGTTTCAAGGAAGGGAAGTGAGGTGGGGAGAATTTAATGATTAAGATGGAGTTCGCTGAAGCACAGTCAAAAGCATCCTATCCATTTCTGTGGGCTCTGTATCAAGCCCTAAGCATAAGCCTGCTCTGCATAAAACATCACTGTGAGATAGAGATTTAAATTGGCTCCGAAATGGCTGAGTGTCTGCACTGCAGTATTGCCACCTGAGGAGAGGCTAGTCCTGGCTGTAGGAGCAGAGTGGTCATCCCAGCCTGGTGCTGGTAAACTGAGGTCCTGCAGCCTCCTCGTTCAGAGCTGGCTCAGTGTACAGCACTCCAGGGTGTATTAAACACCAGTGGCCAGCATAACCTTCCTCAACTAACACAGGAAGCATTAAAATGGGAAAACAGTGTTTCCACTAATAAACTGTACTTTACCACCATCCAGTCTTAAAGGATATCTTGCAATGCTGATAAAGGGCTCAGGATGAATTGAAAGTAAGACATAGCTTTCTATTTTGTCTCTTCTCAAGTCTTCTGCCATATTTATTGTGTCTCTCATTATGTCTAAAAATCTAGTTTATCAGAGTTGACTGAGAGGGTGTCTTATCAAGGTCTGTCAATATCTGTGCGGAAGGGGTCAGAGGATGGACCAGGCTCTGCTCAGGGGTGCCCAGCAATGGGACACGAGGAACGGGCAGAAAATGATGAACAGGAAGTTTCACATGTACTTGAGAAAGAACTTCTTTCCTGTGCAAGTGACCCCAGAGAGGATGTGGAGTTTCCCTCACTGGAGATTTGTCTGGACACAATCCTGTGTCATGTGGTCTGGGATGACCCTCCTTGAGCCGGGAGATTGGATCAGATGACCCGCTGTGGTCCCTTCCAAACTGACCCATTCTCTGATTGTGTGAGAACTGTTCGATAGAAAAAGGAACCATACAATCATTGAATATCCTGTGTTGGAATGGACCCACAAGGATCATTTTCCAGTTCCTGGCCCTGAACAGGATAACCTCAAAAATCCCACCATGTGCCTGAGAGAGAACTCTGGCAGGAAAAAATTGCTTTATGATAGCAACAGTGTAATTCTTGAATGTTCCAAATACTTTTCAGTGTTCGTTTTTAAAATTAGGGACTTTCTACATAGCAGTTCTCAGAGAAGTTTTTGAAGACACCTAGATACTTAAAGATACTAAGTGGTAACTGAAGTTAAGATGCTTATCATATGCTGAAGTTAATGGGAATGAAACACATAAACACTTTTGAAAACTTCCTTTGTATCTGCTGATCTTTAATCTAAGCATCCTTGAAAATCCAAGTCTTGCGTGCTTTTTGAAATATGTCTGTCCATGTCTGACACCCTTGCCTGTCAAAGTATTTTGCTAGTGTTACTCATGGACAGTGATGCCCCCCAAAAAATCTATCACTAATAACCCTTTCTGCCAAGTGAGGATGCTGACCTTCACATGGTCAAAAGTCCATGAGCTGATGACCAGACTCTCAGAGCCCCTCCAGACACACCCTACTCTACTTACTAGACTGGTCTTTTTGTCACCATTTGCCCACATGGACCACATGCTGTTGTTACCAGCATTTCCTGCTTAAGCCTGAGCCTGACATGAAGAGAATGAAGGAAATGAAGGGAAAGGGCTTACTCACCCAATGCTCTTCATGTAACAAGTATGACAAAGCTTATATGCCTCAGAGACAGAGAAGGACCTACCCAGGCAACAAAAATCTCTCACATAAGGCAGGTATTTGTCAGGTTGTGAGATAAAAGGCTCATCTCCACACACACAGAGGAGTCCAGAAAGTAGTAATGGGGAGAAGGAGGACCCAAATAATTTCAGGGAAGAAATGCAGCTCTGTCATGCCTCATTCCAGGGCTGCCCATAAGGAGCATCACCTCACCATGGTGAGTCACAAGAGCTGCTCTCTGGAGCACCTCAGGGAGAGAGAGGGGTCACTATCCGGGGACGCATTATGGAGTACAGGAAAAGAGTGTTTTGGAATAGAATGGGCCTTACTATGTGAAGTTTAGGGAAAGTAAAAAACCAAAAATTAAAAGGTGGGAAAGGGAGGATTAAAGTGGTTTGGGAGAGTCAAATGTGGAAAAACTGAAGGTAGGACTGGGCAGTTCT
>JAWWEU010000091.1:67824307-67839434 GCA_035583155.1 Acropternis orthonyx
TTTTGTTTTTTTAATTTAGTTTTGGATAATCAGAGATACCAAAACAAATCTGGAGGTTTTAGAGCTCCATGGCACAGAATGCCTCAGAGACAAATCATTTGAGATACTTTTAGAAAAGACCTAGTGGCATTTTTTTTTCAGAGAATAAGAATCAGCCTAACCTTTCCATGTACATTAAGCAGCAGTATCGATCTGTAAACCTCCAGGGACAGCTTATAGGCAGAAGAGGTCAGGAAGAAATGCTCCCAGCTGCACAGCAGGGTGTTTATCGGGAGGAACCTTGGAGACATTTGTTATTCACGATTTCCTGGAAAATCTCACTGACCTCTCCAGTGCTATCTTTGCCTGTAAAAAAAAAAAAATTATGTGGGGAACGAAACCAAACCAAAGCACCAGGTTGAACTATTGAGCCTGGGATGGAACGGGAGAGGTTACCCAGCACAAGGTAACAGCAGGCTTGAGTCAATGCTATGAAGTTGGACTGAAAGTCCAAAATCTGCAGGCAAGATAAATTTTCAAATTTCCAGGTAGCCACTGAAACATCATTCCTATAGATGGAAATTCCTCCCCTTGTTACTTCTGGAAATAGATTGTTGTTTCTAGAAACTACAAGTGCAAAAAGAAAGCTGCTGCAACTGAGCTGTTGTTTCTCTAGATGTGCTCCCTATCTCTTCCAGCCTTTCCTCCAGAAAATGTAAAAATTACAAAAAGTCAAAAAGTAACACACAGGCATTTATGGCTGTGCAGGCATGTGTTTGCATGCATGTGAAAGAGACAGATGGGGAGAGGATTCCTGACCCAGAAGTGTGATTAAATCCAAAGCAGGTTGATAAAGGATCTACTGTAGTAGGATGTATTAAAAAAGAGAGTTATTGTATCTTCTGAGCTGATCAAGGTGATAAAGTAACTGATCACACAGAAGAACTGCTGGAATTGCACCCAATTCTATTCTATGAGTAAACAGAGTTCTGTGGCTCATTCAAGAGGCTATAAATTTAAGCTTAGTATTTCAGGTCTATATCTAAAGAGTGACAGAACCTCGTATCTCCTGAGTCATCCAGAAAGAATGCATCATCTTTTTGTACCAATCTAATCAGGAACACTTTTGCCATGCCCATTTTTCTTTTTAAGTCAAAAAAGGGGCAGAAGAGATTTCGTTTTTGTTTTTTTTTTTTTTTTTTTTTTTAATTTTTCCCCCTTCCTCCTGGTTATGGAGAAAATAAAACCAGCCTCGACTTTGCTAAGCCTCTGACACAGGTACCATCACTACACATTTTGGAACAGAGCAGCTCATTCCAATCCTGTTCTTTAAGTACCATCTAGTGGTTAGAAATATATTTGCATTTCTGTTGTTGGAGGATATTCAGATTC
Source organism: Acropternis orthonyx (assembly GCA_035583155.1). Lineage (NCBI taxonomy): Eukaryota > Metazoa > Chordata > Aves > Passeriformes > Rhinocryptidae > Acropternis > Acropternis orthonyx. The sequence continues at coordinate 67,825,679 of JAWWEU010000091.1, forward strand.
AGATTTCTGTATCTTTTAGAGATGAATTACTCTTATCACCATCCAAAATGAAATAAAAAGAAACACTCTTCCACTTATTATTCCTCCGCCTTTTTTAAAAGAAAGGAAAATCTTCATGTCTTTTTACCCACCTTGTCTTAGTCTCACTGGGAGCAAATTCAGAGAAATAAGGGCTCAAGAAAAAATGTACATGTGTCTTTTTATCTTTTATAGACAGAATAAAAATGTCAACCCATGATCCTTCATTACTTTATGTATTTAAAAAAATAAATAACATTTTCCATTAAGAGTTCAACCCATATGTCTCTGAATATGCACTTGAGAATTGGCCTTCGATTTGAGCCATTTATTACTTTTGAAAGTATTGCTCCATCTATCTGCCTGTCTTAAATTAATATCTCTCTTTGTGTGTTCCCCTTTCCATATTGCCTGCCATCTGTTATATGATCACTGAGATATAAGCCTGTTCACTTGTTTGATTAGTTATCTTGCTTTCTGTTTCAGTGCACATTGGTTAAATGCACCCATGGTGTTGCTCCCCTGATATCAGCTAAGTTACACCAAGATCAGGAAGAGGTGCCCTCCTGTTTTCCACCAAATCTGTGTGATTCTCTTCAAGCACAGGGTTCCAAATGTCAATCTCCTTCAAACAATCGCTTGGGAGAAATCAGGTTTTGCCTCATTCTAAAACAGGCATATATGACAGGTTAAATGAAAATGCTGTTAGGGTACATGTCTTCTTCCCTCATTATGAAGAGAGCTCATGTATGTAGGTCATCCCTGGACCATGATTCAGTTCCTTGCCGTTGATGTCCAGTGTTAGTCAAGTTCCTCATGAAAGAGCCCTCAGGAGACTTGTCCTCTGCCTGACCAGGGCCGAAGGGAACAACAGCAGGTCAAAGTGCCTGAAATCAGGTAGGATGAGTTGAGTCCTGGCGTGCTCAGACTCTGATGAAGTGCAGCTGAGAGCCATCAGAGCGGCAGGTGCAGTGAGGGGATGGTGCTGCTCACCTAACTGCAGGCTCCAGGACTGCTCCAGTAGCTCCCCAGGAGCCACAGAAAGCCCTCATGAGCTCCTTACTGGCTACAAGGACACCTAAACACCAGCCTTGGCATAAACACCCCTAGGTGTCTAAATTTAAGTGTTTTACTTACACACTCTATTCCACTCAACACTTCAGTCAGCTAAAATTTGGCAAGACAAATTCCACCACAGAAGGTTACTAATTTCACCTTGTAAGTCTAACTGGCAAGTGATGTGAGAAAAATAAAGACAATAAAACATTTATCATTCACACACTGCCTCAGCACGGGTTATTACCCTCTCTGAGTTTGTCCCCACAAACATTCCATTTGGTGTTTGTCACAAGTGATAGAGCAGGATCCCATAAAGAAGGTCCTGCTGCTGATGGAAAATGTTTCTGTCTCTGGTTCCTCAGTCTCAGCTGCTTATTCCCTCTCCCCAACAGCAGAGATTTCCAGCCAGATCTGCATGGAGCCATAGTCTGACCCTGGAGATACCAAGAACATGTGCATAGAACAAATTCTTACATGACAGTTAAAAAAGTCAGTAAAGTTTCTGAGAAAAACATAATTTAACCACTTTCCATTCAACAAAATTTAGAGATTCCCCCTTTTCCTGTTAGAATACTGCTCATGCTGCTTCTATCATATATCATAAATTGCTGCCTAATGTTGAGCTTTGAATTTTCATCCTAGAAATTCTGCTGGAGACATTTTGACATGAGCACAAGATTTATTGCTGGGCAGCCAGTGGATCTGACATCTGTGATGACAGATATTCTTTTTTCAAATGAGTATAATGACACTGAAAAGAACAGGATCAAACTTAATGTCCCTGAAGCCTTTTTCTGTGAGTTGTAGATGTACCCGCATGCAGATTTGTGAGGAATCCCCATCAGCAGAAGCAGCAGCATCACATATGGTTATCGAGCAGGAAAAACGTACATTTGTTTTATCAGGCAAATGTATTTTGCCTGAAGAGTTGGGGGGCAGGAAGGTGGGATGTGGAGACCTTAAGCTAAACTAGTAGGGAGATCCTGCTCTTACACACAAAGATATGGCACATCCGTGGGCTATAGCACATTTCTGTTAGGTTACCCAGAGCGAATAGTTTATTACGTATCATTACCTCTGAACAACAGATAATCAATTTGGATGTGTCCTTATTTACCTGGACAAACACTGGAAGGCTTTGCAATTTAATGGCCTAACTGTTTGTTAGAACAAATAGACCTATTCAATTCTGACATCACAGTCAATCTGACGGTTTATAGCTGGTTGGTTTCTGCTTTCAAACTGTGAAACCCTGATTTGTTTTCAAGGTGTAAAATTAGCAGTAACATTTTCACATGCTAACGGATAAGTCCCTTATTGAAACATATGACTGCACTTGCTCGTTGCAGAGTGAAAATAGCCTTGCTCAAAACCCCAGCACAAAGCCTGTGGCCAGCCTGAATTTCACACAAGCCCTGAAGTAATACCAGGTGTGAACTGGCCCAGACACTGGCTGTCTGCTCAAGAGTAAATTTCAGCTATTAATTTGCAGGTTGGAGCAGGATGTTTTCCACTCATTATTAAATTATATTACTTGTATACAGCTCTGCAGAGTAGCAATGGACTGCTTGAACCAAGCATGGATGTTTAAAAGAGTAATTCTTCATTTCATCTCTGAAATGATTAGCCTTGGTAAATCTTTCTGAGCCCTGAAAAGGGGTGTTATATCATCTCCCTTTGGTTTACTAGTACATTCCACATTACACACCAGTGTAAATAATCACAAGATTAAAAAATGAAGGAAAACTTGAACTCTAACCTCTGCCTGCAGATCTTTGAAGACAAAGGAGTGGCAACACCATGCAAGGAGAGGAAAAGCAGCAATGGGAGAAAAAGCATTTTACCATATTAAAGTGTTGGATATTTTTTCTGCTTAGTTGGGTAAGCCAAACTCTGTCCTCAGAATCAGACAGCCAAAGGAAATTTTGAAAATATCAAACCAGACTACAGTGAGAGAGTTGAAGTCTAGCAAAGGGAACATCCTGTAAATCTGGCCAGTATGGAATGAGTTGCTGTTTCCAGTGCAAGCACCACCTTATTCAGCCATATCCCAGCAATAACTTCCTTGAGAGACTTATTGGAGTTTGGAATTATAAAAATTACACCTATTAGGATGCACTGAAAAACACATATATATGTGATAAAGGATATACTCCAGAATACATAGTGATGTTCAAAGAGGATGCTTCAAAGTGCCATGTGGGTGCTTCCAGCACTCTCTGTCCAAAGGACAGCTACACCCAGATGTGCAATTTATCTGCACCTATCTGCATTTCTCATTGGCTTTCTTTAACTTGCATATCATTTTTTCCCACAAGGAAAGGTAATTATACAGTAATAATATTCCTTTTCTGCCTTGCCACTGCCCCTTTTGGTTTAAAAGTCCAGTCTCTTTTAATCTCTCCACACAAAATAGGTTCTATATTCCCTTGTTAATTTTAATAGTCCTTGTCTGTACCCACTCCATTTTGGATTTGTCTTTTTGTGGCCATTAGTGCATGCAAGTTCCTGTCAGAATATTTTGTACTTGCCTTTCATTTAGCTGCAACCCTTTAATGATTCACAGACATCACACAACTGCTATAAAGCCCAGGTTTTTCCCTTTCCTCCATAATATCTGATGACCTCTCTATTTAAATCAGAAATGGCTAAGTTAAAATTCCTCCAAAGCTTATGAATGATACCACAGAACTGGTTGAAAAGGGATCTTATCATCAACCCAAAGGCAAAAGCCACATCCAACACGATTTTTTCATAAAGTCCATTTACATTTTGGTTATCTCACCCTGGGTCATGGTGAGATGATTACTCTCTATTTAATAAATATTCCCACTTAGCTCATACAGATTGAATATAACAATTTTCTGAATTGTTACTTAATCACCAAGCTACAGAGAGAAGATGCCTTACTAGATGTGTCATGAGCACCTCAAGGAGGTTGTATGTGAGAGGTAAAACCACACAGGACACAGAGCACAAGTGCCCCCGTATCTCCAACTCATACAGGGTATCCATGAGCACAGGATGCTTCACTGCCTTATTCAATTTCCAGTGATACCACTAATGCCTCTGCTTAAAGACTCGATCACCTAATAATAAAGCTAACACACACTGTCATTTAGATTTCCACATCACAGAGTTTCTAAAGCATTAGTGTTTTTTTCTGTTTGTTTTCAGCTCTTGACATAAATGGTATTTATCAGTCTTTTACTGCATTCTCAAATGAATATTTTCATCAAATGGAAGAAAAAATCCTCACAGTGAATCCTTCTCCTTCTTATTACCATTAACACTAACATTATCATTGTCATTATCCGACACAGAAGTAAGTTCTTCAGCTTTTTACTATGGCTTCTTGCCTTGGAATATCTGTGAATGACATAGGACAGACTTTTAATGGAGATCCTGAATAAACTTCCAGAAACATTTCTGGATCAGGGTACTGTGAGGATTTGTTCAGTTATAGCCAGGATCAATCTTTAAATTAACTGTGCCTTTATAGTACTAAAATTCTGCTTTTTCATTAGTGACATAGCTTAATTGCCTCACAATCAGGGGAAAAAAAAATTAGAAATATGAACAAAGAGAAAAAGAAAAGCAGCAAATACCTGCCTGACTTAACCACATTAAGCAGCATGGTGCAGAATATAACTTAACAGTCCAGTGAACTGTCAGTGGCAGAAGTAATTGGAAATTGGTGGGATAGTTCTTCATGTGATGGGGATAGGATTTTTTCATGCCTGTTTTTAATGGGCAAATAGCTCTCAGGGCAGCTTCATATTCTGTCATTAATTTGTAAAGATCCTTTATAATGTAGAAAAGTTAAGATAGCAAAAAAAAAAAAATCCAATTACATGTTTAATGACTTGGCATTTGTGGTAATGCTATCTAGCACTAATTCACCTGTTAGAAAACAGTCTACCTTTTAGCCTCTGGGGTTAATAGAGTGCAAAAGCCTAGTCTTATCAGAGGGTGGGAGAAAAGTGAGTAATTTTTTACCTACCAATAAGATAGAAAAGCAAGAATGACAAAATTGATTACGAATTTTCCACTTGCTTTTTTTGATCTTAGAACTACTATTTATTAAATGTTTTTTAAAAGGAAATAACAAATTCCTAATTGTTGGTCCTCAGGATTTTGCAGTGGCATGTGGGACTCTTTTCTCTTTGTGCCCAACGTGAGTGAGGTGTATACCCAAATCGTGTCACGGGGCTGCAGTGGTGATGCTGTAGAGCCTGCCCTTGAGATGAAGGCCTGCTTCACTTCTACATGGAAATAGGATCCATAATCAAAAATATGGTTTGATCCGTCAATAGGTGGATGGATGGATTTATTCCGGCCTCAGCTGCATGCTCATAACTACACTGAAATCAACAGTGGATACTTAAATGGAACTAAGACCAGAATTTGTTCCACAACAGTGAAGAAATACAGCTTATGCAAACATACATATTCATTTACATGTCTCCCTTTATCAGTCACTGCTTTATTTGCATCTCACCCTGGATAAAAGGTTAGTGAAGGTGTTTGTAATGAACACTTCCATTTTAAAACATTTAAATAGTCTGCAGTATAAAATAGCATATTCTTAACTGACCGCTCTGGTGTGAATTTCTAAGTCCACTGAAAGGAAGGGAGGCAGAATTTACTGTGTTTATGCAACAATTTCTTTTCTTAATACCAGATTTGTCTGTGTCATGGCTAAACCAGGATTAGCAGCAGAAATACTAAATGATGTTAGAATTCATACAATTCTGTCTAGTCCTTGCAGAACATGGAAATACAGGTAATGTCAAAAACCCTCAAAAAAGCTCCCAAACCCAAACAAACAATTGTCACCAGTCCAGCCTCTAAAACCAGGAGTTTAAACAATGATGAGTTCTGTCTAATGGCTGGAACACAAGCCCTGAAATCTAGGCCTTGCAATCACCCCTGTTCCAAGCTCATGGTTCATCTGTCAGGAGCAAGCTAATCAAGGATGAATACTGAGCATCCAGACTATTGAAATCCAGTGATTTCATCTGGAATTCTGTAACCTTCAGTTTTCTGAACAGGAACCCTTACAACTTGTACCCCTTTAGGGTCAATTATAGTTTTGTCTTTAAACTCAGTTGGACAAGGAAACATTGAACTTCATATTACCTGTACCACATCATCTCTCATCTGTGGCACAGAAGCTACAAAGTCCAACACAACCTGAAAAATTTGGATGTGTCTGATGCTTAGTGAATTAACACTTCCAGTGTGCCCTTAACTGATCTGAAAGTTACAGAGAAAATACATAAATCTCAGCTAAGGGAGAGGATTCACCTGATGTAATACTAGCTTATAAAAGCAGGGTTTAATACAAGTAGGTCATCTAGGTTCCCTTCAAAATTTTTTGAGAAAAACAGAACTGCAAGCGGTGGTATCCTGACCTCACACAACTACTGAAGGTGGGTGTGGATTACATCGTTCTTGAAACATAGAAACTCTAACTCAAGGGGAGGCTAGCCCAGACAAGGTAAAATTATGTATCCCAATGTAACAAATTAATTTTAAAGAAATCAACAATCTTTTGCTTATGGCTAGAATCTTAACTTGGATTTGGATGCTATGGAAATGGAGTCTTCTGTAACTGGATGGATGGATGGATGGATGGATGGATGGATGGATGGATGGATGGATGGATGGATGGATGGATGGATGGACGGATGGACAGATTAATTTTGTCTTTACTGTATTGTCAAAACTTATGTTTGTAGGTTTTATGTTTGCTATTTTTTTTAAGTTGTTATTATTGTTGTTTCTTATTTGAAACAACCTAAAAGAGATGTTCAGCTACTTTGGAGAAGCATGGGGTGGCTAGTCAAACTTGTTTTCCCCTAAGTTAGTTGAAAGTGATGCACCCTCATTCCCATGGCATGGAACATTTCCTTTACTACAGCTGACAAGTTTTTCAAGGTGTTTCTGCACATCCTGTAGGGAAAGCAAATTGTCATCAAAATTGAAAATTCAGAATATGTTTTTTTTTTTTTTTTCCCCTGAAGGTCCTTAGGGCTCTTGAAATGCTAAGTAGAAAACCGAGCTCAATGCATATGGAGGAGATTTTCATATTTTAAAAGTCAGACAGAGTGTCAGCCGGCAGACACAGCAACTCCAAGAATCTTCAAAAAGGCAGAAGCAGGAAAGTTTACTGCTTGTTCGGCGGACACATTATTTTAGCCTGTGTTCTGCAGAATGAGGGGCAGATTGGCTAGGGTCAGAGGGTGACCCTGCCCTGCAGCATGAGTATTACTTCTTCTTTTTTTTTTTTTTTTTTAAAGTGCAAATTTACATTTGGCTGCAACCTGTCTCCTTAATGATGGATCAGCCTTTTGTGCAGGTATAAGCTCTGATTGATGGGGCACAGGGATAGGAGAGGAGAATGGAGAAAACAAGTTTATAAATTTGACATAAGATTTGAATCGCAGCAGGAACTCTGCCAGTCTCCTTAGGCATAAAATTGGACTGGCTGGAGATATGCACTGCATGTGTGATGTTTCAGCACTTATTGCTTTCATTATATCTTTACTTACTCAGTTAACAGAGCACTGAACTTGCAAAATCTGGCAGACCAGGGGATTTTTTGAAACAAATTTTATGATGGGGGGAGGGAAAGAAAGAACTGAAAAACCTAAAATTATACATCACGTCTTCATCCAGGGCAATCCAATATAATTTACTTGATTTAACTGGAGTTACACTGGTTTTCTCTGGCTGATGACCTGACTCACTATATTCTTATTTTGCCTTACCTTTTTTTTTACCCTACCTTTTTTTTCCCCCCTCTGAATAGACAGTGCTGACAATTCATGTTTCCTATTATTATTATTCCTTCCCCATCTTTGTTTTGGGAATTATATGGCTTATTGACTAAACAGCATTAGAAAACTAAAGTTAATGGGCCAAACTCTTCCCTAGTGTAACTTTATTGTGTTCAAGTTATATAGAGATGAATGAGTTCAGGGACTCCTCCAAAGAGGGTTATTGCAGAGCCTGATTCTATAATAAAACAGAAGTCCACAGCTTTGTTGTCATTTCAATGGAAATTAAATGTTGCAAGAAGTCCAGTGTTTCTTATTCAGCTGATGTCATGAACCCTGAGGGTACTGAGTGCAAAAAGGTAAACTCATACCTTGTTTTAATAGATTAGAAGAAATACTTTAATATTATCAAGTATTTCATTAATAATACACCTGTTCATGTCAACCCGTTCTTTAGAGAACTCTGAGTTGTATGGCCAATCAGAATGGCCATCTTCTCCACCATATCGTTATTCCTGGAGGGATTTTAAAGACACGTAGGTGTGGTACTTGGGGACATGTGTTAGAGGAGGGCTTGACAATGCTGAGGGAATGATTGGTCTTGAGGATCTTAAAGGTCTTTTCCAGTCTAGACAAAAGATATAATACTACTTACTAAAGAGTTTAGGAGAAAAGTCCTAAGTCCTGTAACAGTAAAGCACAGTAGAAATGCAGAAGGATAGATTACTTCTTCCTCAAAGAGCATCAATCTGAATCTAACAACCATGAATTATGCAAAAATATAAAATCAGATAGAAAGTGAACCTTGTTAGGCAAAATATCATTCCATAAACCTGAGCAACTAGTACTCCAAGTTTTCAAAGAGACCTTTGCACATGGGTTTGTGTTTTCTGGATCAAGATCCACAGTACCACCCTTGTGTGAGCCTCAGCTCTCTACAGGAGTATATGCCGCTGGCTGAACACTCTCTGTTAGACTTTGGACATTTGCTTCCTGTTCCACATCATCTAGATCTGAGTTTTTCTGAGCACATTAGGACAGCTTTGTTCCAAGGCTAGAACTGTGAGAAGGACCAGTTTTTAGACCCAAATGATAATAAAAGGTTTAACTCCAAAATAAGTGGGTTTTGTTGACACTTAAAATCATTCAGTATCTACAGTATAAGAATCAATGACATTTTAATACACTTATAAAAAAATGTAAAACATACATTTGTGAGGAAAGATGAGGTGCATTCTTTTCTAAAACTCCATTGTTATCCATTTCAAAAGGAAATACAATAACCCCAAGCTAACCACCTCTCCACTGTGGTTCTGAAAACCTAACTATTGCTGTGGTATTCAAATGGCATAAACGTTCTCTGCTGTATATGCAGCGTGTAAAGTCTTTCTCGGGATATTACTAGAGGGAAGAAGGCAGTTGCCAAGTCAGTTTTGTTCCAGTTCATTAGTAACTGAAAGTCATTATAGTCTGACAGATGTACTAAGGGTTATGTATAGTTCCTCGTTGTCTCAGTCCAGTTTTTAGTGGACAGATGTCCACATTCAGAAAAGAAAAAACAAGCCTGACAACACAGCTACTTTCAGCAACTTTGCTGAAAGTCTCTACCAAGAATGTGGGACCTGGCTGAACATCTGAACCGATCAGTCCTCTTGCTTTTATCATAGTAGTCCCACTAGCAGAAAATAGATGGTGTACAAGGAATTGATGTCCTTTGGAAAATGGTATATACTTCTTGGTAGGATTGAGAGGTTACATATTTCTCTGTAGCTATCAATGGAATATGAACTGCAAGTGATACTTTTGATTCAAAACAAGAAAAATAGCTCCATTCCCTTCAAAGAGAATCGTGTCAGCAGCAGACCTCTCTATTGCTGCCACTGTTTTCTCAATGCTTCACCTCATCAGACTTCTGGGACCTGACAAACTATCAGACTGAAAAACAGGAAAGGGACAGGGAAGATTTTAACGCATGAGCAAGGCAATGAAGAGTGTGTCAATCTCATGCTTGCTATATGTTTTCCAATGAAAAGAATGGCATGATACCAGCACATAATCGAAATCTAGGTGTAGCTAGCCAGTTACTGATAGTCTTTGTGACAAAAAAATAGATTTCTCTTTGTGTATTTATTTCTTAAAGAAATTACAAATGCTTACATGTGTTGAGTTAAATTGGTGTTCCAACACCAAACACTCAGGTAAATGTTACGGCACTATAGGAAAGTCTGGCTTGGCTGGGCTGTGCTGTGGCAGAAGCCTGAGCCTGTCCTACTGCCAGAAAACAGAGAAGACTTGTGGGGCAGCCAGGGCAGGTCCAGACCTGGGCACCATACACCTATGTTAGCAAGGGACTTTAGTCTAGGACAGTGAAGCCCATGGCTGGACCAGGTAGGGCTGTAGTGGAGCAGAAAACTGATTCCTGTGGCACTGCTGGGACACACAGCTCCCTGAAATGGAGTCCTGGGCCATAAGCAGGGGAGACTGGTGACCACTAAGGCCTACTAGTCCCTCATGTCGCTCTCAATTTCACCCCAAGTGTAGAAGGGACAAATGCCCCTTCTTCTGTTGGCATGATGAAGGTCAGAATTTGCTTCACAATGCACTTGGAGCAGCAGCAATCTTGACACTCTGGTTCACTTTCAGAACTTGTTCCTGCTATCACATATATGCAGTTGCCTCTACAGTGTTCACATTAGTTCACTTCCAGACTCCCTTCTGGAACATACCAATCAGTCTCCTTATAGAAGGAAAACCAAATAGAGCTGCCAGGAGAGTTTGCTTACGGATGTGCTGCAGATCAGAAATGGGAGAACAGATGTGCCTTGTTTAACACTCAACAGTTGGAATTATCCTGCCCTACTTCAGTAGGCCAGAACAGAAACAAGGAACCACCACAAAGTGCCCTCATGCCATGCCCTAGATGTCACACTATAAAAAACTTCCTGTAGACAGCAAAGCAACCCTTATAATATAGAATCATAGAATGGTTTGAGTTGGAAGGGACATTAAATACCATCTTGTTCCAACCCACTGCCATGGGCAGGGACATTTTCTACTAGACCAGGTTGCTCCAAACCACATCCAACCTGGCCTTGAATGCTTCCAAGGATGGAGCATCCAAACTTCTCTGGGCAGCATTTCCAGTGCCTCACACACTTGTCTGATACTACACCAGCCACTTTGAGCTGGAAAAACACAGATAAACAATCATGTCTTTTGGCCACAGGAGTGGTCACTGAAGCTTAAAGAAGAGACAGGCCAACTATTATTGCAGCTGGGATATGGATGGACCAGTCTGCAGAGGCCAAGTCAAGAAAGGGCTGATGTGAGTCACATGGACTACTTGACTCAGGGGCAGCAGCCCATGGAGGCTGTTTTCATCCGGACAGACACAGACACAAATGCTGAGTGCCCTGAGGGGGACACAGAAGTGGCAGCAGCTCTGTACCAAAGGGCCCCTTCAGCTTCCCTGTGCCACCTTGGCTGTAGGTGTGTGGCATTTACAGACACTGCTCCTGGTCAGACACCCATCAGCTCTGGCAGGGTCTGTGTCGGCAGCGTGGCAGCAACTCCCAGACATGTACAGGATGTTCATCACTGCCTTTTCCAAGTAGTCCAGGATCCCCCAAGGTGAAAAATACTCTTTCTATCTGCCTCTATGGTAGAATTTTAGAACCTATAAATGTAAACTCATTAATATGAGATATAGTATAAAGTGACATTTCTGATTGACATACCATCTTATTGTCAAAAATGTCTCTCCTAAACATTTTTCTCTTTTTTTCCTTCACCAAATGTACTTATCTAGTTAGACACACTGGAATCTGAAAAACTTGGGAAATAATTCACTTCAAAAGCTTTTTTTAATGACAACTTCTGTCATTTTGCCCCCTTAGCTTTTTTTTCTAACAAATAAACACAAACTCAATAATGAACTAAAAATACCTGTAGTGGTGAAATACATTGCAAGATTATTTAACTGATACTGCTAATTCCATTAATCAAAAAAGGATCTACTTTTTCCTGATAAAAAAAATAATACCAAAACAGGAACACACATATGAAGGTACCTGACTGTTTGTGTACACACAGAGACATACAGAGATTTAGAATTGTGATATTTGTTTTTTAATAAATTAATGGCAGCTGCCAGGGCTGTTGAAACTGTAAATGTGATCAAAAAGTTACAAATTAAGATAGAAAAAGCTGGGAAAAAAATCACCTTTCCTGTGCAATGGAATTTGTTCATTTAATTATGTTTCAGTGTTACACTCATGACACACATCAGTGTGGCAGTACTAGAAAGTAAAGACTTCATTCTAGTGATATGTGGTTCTGGGCTATGGTCTTCTCCAGTTTCTTAATTGTTTTGGAGAAAAAGCAAAGACTTGGTCACAGCACCTGAGGGGGAAAAAACAGGTGAAAAAGTCCTTTGCTTAAAAGAGGTGTTCCTCATCTGCTTTGGCCACTCTCTCTCGTAGCTGCTGGCTTGAAGAGAAGAGCATTAGCTGAGGTGTCCTTCCACATCCACCCATTAACTTCTTCTTGCCATGAAAATGGAAGAGAACGTGTTGGTTGTATGTAACAATTATCCTTTGGGGTTTTTTTCAGTATGAACTGTGCTGGGAGAGAGCACCTCGGTCTGGAGCTTCCTCAGCACCAACACAGCTCTAATACAATGAGCTACAGCAAAACAGCACTTTTTACACTTATGCTCATCAGTGCTGAGAAGTTCAGAAGCTGTGGTGGAAGATAAAACACAAAACTCCTCTTTGTCAGCGTCGGCTGCTTTGCCTATGTTGACAGAGTAAGCACAGCATAGTAATGACTATAGGTATATAAGATCTATAATGTTGTCACTTAAAGAGGCCCACAATCTGTATTAATACTCAAAATGTTACAGATTTTTTAAAATCATATGACTACAACATGTGAGTTGTGGGTGGTTTCTGGTTGCCTGTGTCAGATGTGGAGTGATTCTGTACTTACATTCTACTGTGTTGTTCTCTGTTTCGTGGTGATTGCTGGTCACCTACTGCTGCTGACAGCTGAGGTTTCAGGACGAACAGAACAAATGAGGGAAAAAGTGTTCCCAAAGTCACCACGGTGGTAACAACGCAATCACAAACCATTCCATGACGGTCCAAAGGAGGGCAATGAGGATGGTGAAGGGCCCTGAGGGGAAGATGTGAGGACATTGAAGGCACTTGTGTTCAGCTGAAGGAGACTGAGAGCAGGCCTCACTGGGATCTTCAACATACTCACGAAGGGAAGCAGAAGGGCAGGCACTGGTCTCTTCATCACCAGTGACAGGACCCGCACGAAGCTGACTCAGGGGAGGTTAATGTTGGCTACCAGGAAAATGTTTTCACTGAGAGGGTGGCCGGGCACTGTGCCCCGGGGCAGCGGTCACAGCACCGGGGCTAACAGAAATCAGGAAGCGCTTGGACAGCGCTCTGAGGGACAGGGTCTGATTCTCGGTGTGCCCTGGGCAGGGCCGGAGCTTGGAATGGGTGATCCTTCTGGGTCCCTTCCGACTCAGCATATTCTGCGACTCTATGATGCTGCCCCATGCCCTCAGGGGCGGCCGCGGCCATTTCAGTGCCGGGCCGGCGCTGCTCCTTCCTCCCTTACTCAAGATGGCGGCGGCGGCGCATGCTCGGAGCGGGGCGGGGCGGCCGCGCCGGGTGCTGAGGGGGCGGGCGGGCAGCAGCGGCCATGGGCGAGACCGAGAGGCTTTATTATGTGTACAGCTGCGACCTGGACATCAACGTGCAGCTGAAGATGTGAGTGAGCGCCGCCGGGGCGTCTGCGGGGCGCGGCCGCTGCTGCCGTGGCGGGGGAAGGCCGGGCCGGCGGTGCCCGGGAAGGGGCGGTGCGGGGGAAGGCCCCGC
>JAWWEU010000091.1:67866100-67886236 GCA_035583155.1 Acropternis orthonyx
GGAACATAATAGTTACTAAAAAGAGATTTCTAAAATACACAAATATGCTTTACTGTTAGACAAAGAAAGGTTATGTCTAGGGAATTAAGTGCAGGGTTACAAAATACAGCCCAGCTATTGGCTATAAGTTATCATTCATATTGTTTGTGGTGTTGGGGAGGAGATAAAGTTCATCTTCTGCTCTGCTTTTGTGTTTGTTTTGTGTTTACGGTTTTGACTAGAACATTGAAGTTGTGCACTTCGATATTAATCAAGAGTGTATTTTATGAAGGTTCATAAACCACAAATTTTTTTGTTCTAATCTAATATGTTCTTGGGTTCCATTTGTGGTTATGTTATGAGCACAACCAAAATGTCATTGCGTATGTGTGCTTTCTTACGGGGGAACTTTAGTTGTAAATAGCTCATCTAGACAGTGGAGAGGTAGGATTACTTAGTTAAGGATCTTGTGTCACCTCTCTATTTTAAGAATTAAATGCCTAAAATAGTTGCCTGAAAGCCTTCTGAGTAAGCGTTTGCAGATAGGAATTACCTCATTTGGAGAAAGCTGAGATGAGAAGAGCTGCACTATGTGTGTGTATATTACTGTACATATATCTACATATGGACAGCAGACACAGCTATTTACTTGTGTATACACATATATTTTAAAAGCAAGAGCTTAGGTGCCTTTTACATGGCTAAACCCAAGTCAAACAATTCCCATTTGTATCTTCTGTTGCTGCATCTAGTAATTAAAAATACTAGTACACTTGATCCTGTGTTGGATGTATGAAAAACATTAATGACAGAGAAGTTGTGAATAGGGAACAAAGTGAGAAATGTGACGTAAACATAGCAAACTTCTTACAAGAATCCTATAACCTATCCTGAGACAGACTCTGTTTACAGATGTAATTTCTAACTTGTATTATTTCATTTTTTTTTACTAGCTTGAATTTTAAAGTATGTCAATGCATGACTTAGGTACAGTTGCAAACAGTAATTAGTTCTGTTGCTGTGGCCAAAGATAATGTTTGACTTGAGAAAAAAAATGCTATTAAAATGATTAAAATAATTGCAGGATGAATTGATGCGAGTACAAATGAAATGCTTGACCTAATCAAATAGTCTTCATTAACATAAGTGTTGGTATGTTGCCATATTTCTAGCACATTGATAGAAACTGTCCACTTAAATTTTGGCAACATCTCAGACATTCAGGCTACAGAAAGTTCAAACATCATAACGCTGAAGTTTTTGACTTATGACTTTAAAAAAATGCAACAAAACAAACAAAAAAGCCCACCAAACCAAAACCTCCAGTCAATTTATTCTTTGTTTTCTTCCAGACATCTCAATTTCTCAGTGACAAAATACAAATGTTGCAGCCACTGTTTGAGCTGACGTAGCCATAAATCCTCATGTCTGCTGATCAATTGTATGTTTCAACTATCCAGACATAGCATGCACCTAAAATAATCAATGGAAAAAGGACAATAACCCTTGAAAATCAAACCTTCTGCTCAGTCACTTGTCATTGTAAAACTATCCTGTCCTTTAATAGCAGCCTCAGAAGTCAGTGCTCCTGCTTTTTCTGTCTGCTCCTTGGACATACGAGACACCTATCCAAGTATGAAGCATTACTCTTACTCCTGGTTTCAAAATAGCTTTGAGAAACCACCTAGGGCTTTTTAACAAATGAAGATGAAATTGGCATTTTTTAATTCATTACTTTGCCTTTTCCCTGAAGTTTAGGTGCACAGGCTTTGTAAATATGGACTTGTTTTTATACACATATTCATGAGGAAACAGTGTGTAGCAGTATATTAGCAAAGTCCTAGAAGGAATCTTTAGGTTTAGATTTCGTGAGATAGTACACATGGAATAAGTTACATTCACCTTAATGTATGTGATATATTGTGTATTTATAAATAAGAACAGTCACATCAGCTGCGACTGACTTCTAATCTTGACCTACAGTCGTTCAGTGGCAAAGAGATTCTGCACAAGTACATAAGGAAGGGGTAATTCCAGCTGTCAGTGCAAAGTCCTAGTGTGTTTCTTGAATGGGTTACTTTGTTGAATGCATCACTTTTAAATCCAAATGCAGTGTTAACAAATCTACTGACTTGCTAATTTCTCTCTTTCTTTTAATTGTGTTTATTATATTACTTGTTTTTTACTTCTATTATGTGTTTATTGTCTGGTTTTACTGGGTAGTACCAGGAGATCTGTTGAACAACAGAAAGAACTTCACTGCATAGCTACTTGTCAGTGCTGCAAACAGAAAAAAGTACAAAAGCATTCTAAATGACTACTTAAATTTTCAGTGTAACTGCCCAAAATTACACTGCTTAAATCTTGTACCTGATTGGTAATTTTAGAAATGGAAACTTCCTTTGGAATGTAGATTTTGCAGAACTGCCTTGGAGACAATACCTTTCTCTTCCACCCTTGCTAATGATAAAGTAGGGAACAGGTAGGGTGAGATTCTCCTTGCTTTTGCAGGCATTCCTGAATAGCAAGTCTGCAGCCACTGTATTGTGTTGAGGGTAGTAGCACAGTGGACAGCCTGCTCCTCTCTGTTGTACTGCTTGTTTGGAGTGTTCATATGGTTTTCACTTGTTTGAGTGGTAACACTTCACTGTAAGTCAAATAAATATCTCAGCAACTGTGATCCTCTGCTCTCCTGATGCAAGTTGGAATTTTGGACTGTGCAATTTTTGAATAGTTCACCTGTCATTTGAGCTAGAGGTTTCAGTCAAAGATCGACTTATTTTTAATTCTTTGCCGATAATACAGGGTAATACAGGGCTAATGTGTTTCACTCAAATTGTGTAGCACAGAAGTACAGCTTAACACGGATTGTTTTTATATTGCAGGTATGTAATAGTGGAGTGTGAAGACCAAGACACTCAGCAGAGGGACCCAAAGACTCATGAAATGTACTTAAATGTGATGAGAAGATTCAGTCAGGCTTTGCTGAAGGTAATGCCTCTGAGTAAGGAAATGTGTTGTGGTTTAGGATAGTCCTTCCTTAGAAGAGGGTGAGGTATTTTTTTTGTCGCATGTATTGGAATTTTATAAAAGCTTTCACTTTTGCTTGAATATTAAATTTTAGCAAAACCAAAGAAACTACCAGAAAGTAAAAGAACAGATCTGAGAACTCCTTCTACTGTTTTACTGCTTATTCCTGTTAGTAACATGCTGTTTCTAAAGCCATATGCCTTATACTGGGTTTAAAATTGTCTAAAAGCCTTGTGTAATTAATCTGGTTTATTTACTATTTCTTTATTGGAAGCACTTGTCTTTGAAATACAAATGGAGAGACGGCTCTGTTGATTTCCCAAACTGTTCTGTGTTCGCTGTTCTGTATGTCGGCAGCAGAGGGTGCTAGAGTAGCGGGGGAAAAAAAGCTAAAACAAAGCCAAAGAATCTTCCCTGAATTGCAAGTTATAATTTATAGTAAATGTGCAGTCTTTACTGATTTTTATGTGTCTCACACTTCATATTATTTCCAGTTTTAGGGGTGTTACTCAAATCTGACTCTTATGCTTCATAAGAATATTCCACACTTATCTTTACTATCTTAATTTGGCTGTGTGAATAGATTTGTCATGCATGACTGTTCACCACTGAAATTGTGGATGCAAATTGAAGTGCACTGTTAGGTCAGGTAATTGATTGCCACCTACAGTGATTCTGATTGTGTTTTACAGAAAATACCTTTTCAATTGACAGGAAATTGATCATTATTCACTTACCTCTTAAAAGCCCAGAGGTCTAAGAACAAAGGAATAATTTCTAGGTAAAATAATTACAGAACAAGGAACTAATTCTGTTTCTTTTCATTCTCTTAGGGTGATAAGTCTGTCAGAGTTATGCGCTCACTGTTGGCAGCCCAGCAGACATTTGTGGATCGGCTGGTTCATGTAATGAAAGCAGTGCAGCGTGAAAGTGGGAATCGCAAGAAAAAGGTAACTAAAGTATTGGAAAACCTATCTGTGGCTTGAATATGAAAATAAGAAGGTTAACTTTTCAGTGAAAATTCTTATTACTGAATTTTATAGCAGATGTCCATCATCCTGTAATAATTTTGGTTAATTGTAAACAAAATTTATAGAGGTTTCAATGGGTCAAACTTCCAAAGTGTTCTGAAACTTTGTAGATGAACAACAGAAGACGCCTTGAGAACACTTTTGGGATATTTTGGCAAAAGAGGGATATGAGCATTATTCAGCAGTTGATGATACAACAGTGAACAAGTTGTTGGGGCATGTGAGAAGGTAACAGAGGGTATTATGACGTGAGTAGTATGTCAGGATAGATAGTGAAATTCAGTTAGCAGCAAGGTTTCATTTATTCAAAGAGAAGCAAAACTGTTCTTTTATATGTTATGTGTTGAGCAGAACTTTGCCTTCTCTTGCATCTTGGGGAAAAAACTTTGTATTATAAGTACATTTTTAAGAAGTTTTGTCCTTAGTTAGAATATTTTAAGTGAACTTGACAGGCAGGTAGGGGAAGGAAGAAAAAAGGGCTGTTTTTTCCTTTGACACACATCAGTATTTTTAATCATGAATTTTTCAGTGTGATGATATCCTCTCTTTCCTTAAATCTATGAGGTATATTTGTGCAGAAAAATCGAACACTTATTGACAAAAAATGACTTAGTGCTAGTTCTATGTATCAGTAACAAAGGTGTAATCACAAGGAGGAGGATTTTTCAATTTGTAAGATTATATTTCATGCTTGTGCAATACATTGGCAGCATTCAGTCATATATTCTTTTATAATTGTCAGGAAATTCCTGTAAAACTAAGAAATACATGGCTTTGACTTTCAGGTTGCAATCTGGTGAGAAGCAATTAACCATTAGAACTGTTCTGCAGCAGTGTGCTTCCTTATGTATTTATGCCTGTTACATTTAGTAGTGGAGCAGATTAGAGACTTTCAGGTATTCAGTCTTTCTTACATAGGGACACCAAGCATAAAGTCCTCAAAAATTGGCAGGTGTTGTGTTTCTGATAACTGCACATGTAGGAATGTAGAGCAAGCCCTGAAATCAGGTCTTTGCAAGCTGTTGGCTGTTTGGTTACTTGGTGGTAGGGAATTCCTTGGAATTGAGTGATTTAGAGTTTCAGAGTTAGACTTGAACCAAGTTTCTGAAGCAGAACTAACATTTCATTCTGGTATGGAAAACAAATCATCCTGTAACTTGTGCAGGCAATTTAGAAATTAATTTGTCTAAGACTCTTATATCCAGAACTTATAAAGTTGGTTTGACTATACTAACACTAGATGGGATATCTCCTTTCTTATTCATATTACTGAAAATAGAGAAGTTTTATTTCCTTGGATATTATGCATGAAAGCTTGATTATTTGGATGATTTAAGAATTGAATACATTGAATATTTGTTAATAATGCATCCTTTGTTTTGACTCTTCGTACATGCTTAGTATATGTTTTATGTTTTGTAGGTTTTTTTCTTAAACAAATTTTCATTCTTTTAGAATGAGAGGCTTCAGGCATTGTTAGCTGATAATGAAAAGATGAATTTAGCAGATATGGAACTTATTCCACTGCCTCTGGAACCTCAGGTGAAAATTAAAGGAATAATCCCTGAAAAAGCCACACTCTTCAAGGTAAGAGATCTTCTGAATAGCTGAAATACAAAGAAATCTTGTGAGCACTAAACTTGGAAACATCAATTGAAAGATTTAAAGGGACAGATGTAGTTGACGCAAAATGTAACTGCAGCATGCTTTTAAAGTGGTTAAACAATTTATGGTTTTTTTTCAAGTTAAAGTTTCAAACTTAAAAGCAACTTTTCTAGGACTGATACAGATTATGAAGTTCAGAATTTCCCAGAACTTTCTTCCTGCATTCAGCAGGAATACTTAATATCAAAGTCATGCAAATCCAGGCAGATGTGCCATGTCTCAGCTACACGAACATGTTTGTTCCAAAATGAAACTTAAGTTCACAGAGTGGAAAGCAATAAAGCGGTCATGTCATGCAGTTGCAGAGGCTGACAGGTAGATCTTATATCGCTGCAGTTGGTATTTCCTTAAACCAATCTGTAGCAGTGCTTATAATCATATGGCCATCCCTTAATCTTAACAGCTGATGTACTCTTAAAAAGACTGGAGTTATTTTGCTTATTTTACTACCTGAAATGCAGTGTAAGTGCCTTCAGTGTAAGTTATTACCTGTGGTCAGTGATGTAGGACCCCTTTATAAATGTACTTTCAATTCATATAGGTGACTGTAATCTAATTTTAAGATGACCAAAGTATGCTTTACAAGCCGGGCCTATGTCCAGGAGGCATTCTCTGCCAGTTCAAAAAACATCCAAGCTGCTGTGACAGCCAGTGTTAATCTGTCATCTCTGCTAGGTCCTGAATTTATTATGCTCAGTAGTTTTAGCATGCTGCTTGTTGACTGTGATATGATTTGTGTTTACTTAAAATCAGAATATTTTTGCATAGTGTTCTACCAGCTCCAGCTTGCTTCTTTGTATACCTGTTAGTCATTTTGAAGGGTGTGCTTCTTCAATTGAATGCTCTTGCACCTTTCATTTGAGGCAACATTGGAAAGATTTTGTCAGGAAAACAAGATTTGCGAATTTGAGTCAGCATTTTGTGTGAATATGATTTAAAGCTTGGGGAAAGAATGTGGACAAACAGATTGCTGGAACAGCGAGTAAATGTTTCCTATCAGTAATAAGAGCCAAAATTGTTCAGGACAAACTCAAATCAGTCTTTTACATACTGGTCTTCTATAGCAGTGCAAAAGAATTAGGGCCAAGAGCATGGTGTTTTTGTTTCAAAATCAAACATTTTTTTCTTGTCCTGATTCTGAAAGGTTACAAATTTCCATTTAATATCTCACTCTGTGCTGTGGGATAAACAAACAGACCTGAAAAAGGGAAGAATGACTAATTTCTGATGACCTTGGACATGACGTTAGCTTTTATGGGACTACATAAAGAATAATTTTGCCTTTATGGAACTTAGTAATTTTGAAACATTAACTGTGTATGAAAATCTAATCTAACTTCTCAGTGTTAAACTCTGTATCCTCAATTATTTTTGTTCACTGAAGTTTGGAGGGAAGTGACTTGGTCAGTTGCAGTAGATTATATCCTTTGTGTAGGTCAACCCATTTTATGCAGAAAATCTGAAAACAATTAAATGGTCTTTCTTGGTAATGTAAAAAGGGCATTTTTGCTTTTACTAATTAGTTTAAGGAAGCAATTAATTGTTTAAGATGTCTTGCCCTTAGCAATTCTTTGTTGCTTATACTGTAACTGTGTCTCTTTTTGTTCTGGACAGTTAAAATTTGTTTTGTTGTCACCTTTTGCATAGTGCTTCTTCACTGATTGGAATTACATGCATACAGAAGAAAAATTGAATACTTTTTTCCTCTTTGGCAACTGTGAGAGGTGCAGGGAGGGAACGTATCTGTCATATTCCTTGATTAAAAAAAAGAAAGAATGTCTTAATGTATTTTTCTTTTTAAAAATACAGTTAGATCAGACTTTTGGTAGTTGGAAATAGTATGTTCTAACTATTGAGTCAATACAAATGCAATACAAAGAGTTCTATTTCAAAACTCCATTGTAGCAGCATGTTAATATGACCATTGCTGTGAACCAGCTTAGTAGAATATTTCCTTTTCCAGAGTGCCTTAATGCCCGCTCAGTTATTCTTCAAGACAGAAGATGGAGGCAAATATCCTGTAATTTTTAAGCATGGTGATGATTTACGTCAAGATCAACTTATTCTTCAGATTATTTCACTTATGGATAAGGTGAGAATTATTAATCAACATCCCGGTTTTTCCGTTTTCATTATTTTCTTTGACAAAAGCAAGACTTTTCAACACTGTTAATGCAGCATATATTGCTAAGATATTCGAGAGTTCTCAGAACTTAGGTAGCTTTTTTCTGTTCATTATAGTCATGCAATTAGCCTGTGTAGATTTAAAAAAAAATAATTTATTTTTTTTAAATTTCCAAACAGCATTTCACTCATTATCAGTGTCAGTGGGAAACAGTGGAAATCAATGTCCAATACACATCCTTTTAGAAATAGAATCTCCCTTTCTGTTGCATTCATCTTTGTGTTGTTTTTTTCCCAGCTGTTAAGAAAAGAGAATCTGGATTTGAAGCTGACACCCTATAAAGTGCTGGCAACTAGTACGAAACATGGTATGAATATTTTCATTTCTTAGAAATACAGTGTGGACAGGGATCTTCTCCCTCTGTTCATAGTGTGTAAGAAAGTCTTGTTGCAGTGTAAGTTATGCAAGGAAACAGCCTGAGTGACTACAGTATTCCATAGGTGATCTTCATTAAAAGAAGTCTGACCTGGATTTTGGAGTAGGTGACAGTCAGTAGTCTATCAGTCTTTGCTGGTGGCTTGCTCTGTGATCTTGAACAAATAACACTCATATTTAGAGAAGTTTGCATGAAATTGAGGAGAAAAACAAAACAGAATCAAACTTTGTAATGATTTTAGATACATTCTTGATAAATATTAAGAAAACCATTAATGTACTTTGTCTTCTGAAAACTTGTAGCAACGGATATTTTGCAAGCTAATTTGGTTTTATTGACAAGTTGTCTTAAAACTATTAAAGTCAGAAAATTGGAACATGGGACAAAAACATGTTTTTTGCAATGAGAATAAGCTGAATGACTGTGTATTAATCTGTTCATAAACATAATTATAGAGTAGCTTGAAAGTTCTGTGTGTTGGAGATCTCCTTTGATTGTTTTCTGTTGCAGGCTTCATGCAGTTCATTCAGTCAGTACCAGTTGCAGAAGTTCTTGCTACTGAGGAAACTATACAGGTATGTGGTGGGAGAATGTTAAGTTGTCTTCTGTTCAAACAGTGTAGGTTGCAGGCATTGATCTTGTACAAAATTCCTTCAGTCTCTCAACTAATTTTTTAATCTGCAGTTAGAATACAAATTACAGCTTGAAACTTTAAGGGTATTTACGGCAGTTGTTTTGCTTTGAAAAGATTTACTTAAATGAGTACTTGAGTATCTTGTATTCTAAAACATTCTGGCTTTGCTGTAATGATGAGGGGGAAATACCTGACACCTTTTTTTGTACTTTTTTGTTTTTTGTTTTGTATGTCACTCATTCATTAGTTTTGACTTGGCACTTTGTCAAAGCATGTTTTAATGATTTTTTTTGGGGGGGCACATGTAGCAGCTAGTTTGTTCATATAATTTCTGAAGCCTGTTTCCCTGCCATAGTGGATGTATAGGTACCATAACTGGGTTTTGTTAGCAAGTTTCATGTAATTCTCATGGAATTGAGTGGGGACACATAACTGAATAGTGGCACACAAAACTCATGTTAGTTTCAAGCACACCACACAAGCTAGGTAGTAGAGCTTAGCTGGATGAGATAAATATGGCTAGATAAAAGCATACTGAATTGCCATGAGATAATAGCTAATAAGGTTTTTTTATGAAAACAGAGCATGTTTATTCGGATTTGTCACAGTACCTCTGTTTTTATGTAGTTGATACTGAAGTTTGCTTTTGTTTATAGCTTAATAAGTGTGAGCCAAAGCAAAACAGCTCCCCGCTCCTATAAACTACATATATTAAGAATACGGAGATTAAAAATCACTTACCATTGGTCATTATCATTTGCTTAAAACAAGTAAGCATATCAAAAAATTATCACTTATAAAAAATGTTTATCATTAGTCAATAAGCAACATAATTTTCTTATCAAGTTGTGTAAGTTTATTTAGCTTTCCATGCCATAAAGGTTGTGATAAGCTACTTCTGCACAGTCAGTAATCATACAGATTATAAAGTGTTTTCTTGGCAATTCTGTGTCATCTTGGAAGTGTACTATTCATAATTGAGTCCACTATATGTGTTTATAAAGTAATGTGTTTAGAAATGCTTGTAAAACTGACATTTTGTGATTACTTACGACATAATATTTCCAATAGGAAATAGGTGTTTTACTTGCTGTGCAGACATAAGAAGCAATTCTTCCTGTGAAGAATTATTGCTTTAGATAGACAGGATGCCAAAAGAATGAGATCTAACTTTGCTTCACTGGTCAATGGCAAAATACATTATAGAGCCCAAATTTTCCTCTGCTGAGGCATCTGGGCATTGTAGGCCAGGGAGATAAAAACTAAAAGAACACTTCTGGGTGTTATGTGGGTTTGTTTCACTGTTTTTGTAAGTGTTCGTTCTGGATTTCACAGGCTGTTGTGTAGTAGGGATGAACACTGTATATAAACATTAACTTCTGTAAAGATTCAAAGCAAGTAATCCAATACTGGCTGGTAATGCAAATCTGCAGGAAAGAAAAGGTTTGTTTGATGTTTGAGTATTACTTACCTTCTATCAACAGTCTTAAAATAACAGTTCATGTTGTAGAAGTTCAATGAAATCATTGTCTTAATTTTTTCATTATCATTTTAGGTCACCTATAGGTCTTCCAGGTTGACTACTGTGCTCCTCTTAGAGTGCTTGCCTAAGATTTTGCTTACTGGAAGAAACTTTTGCTTAGGCTTGGATTTAATTTAGTTACCATGTCTCTTAGTCAAGAAAAAAACAGGTTTTTTTTTTTCTGGTTGGTGGGAAGGGCTGTTGGCCCTGTCCACATTTCACATTGTAATAACTAAAAGGAAAATAAA
Organism: Acropternis orthonyx; assembly: GCA_035583155.1. Classification (NCBI taxonomy): domain Eukaryota; kingdom Metazoa; phylum Chordata; class Aves; order Passeriformes; family Rhinocryptidae; genus Acropternis; species Acropternis orthonyx. The sequence goes on from JAWWEU010000091.1 coordinate 67,876,771, forward strand.
CCTAAGTTAATATATTAAACTCGTTAGTAGCAGTTGGTTTTGTTGAGGAACAGGGAGACATAATGACAATAAACCTTTTAGGACTGTACTCCCCAAATGTAGTTATAAAGCAGGACTCTTAATGCTGTTTGAAGTTTTGTTGATTCGACCTACACAATTTACTTTGAAAGTATTGTCACTCATTAATTAGTAAGTTTTCAATGCATTGGTAATTTTCTGAAACATTTAACAAAGAAGACTGCTTTTCAGTTTGTTTGTTGAGTGTAAGAATGTGGTGATTGAGACAGAAAATAAAGCAATGTTAAATTAGATCTTGCTAGGTATTTTGGGAGTCATTGTTAGTTTAACAGAATGTAATTAATGGCCAGCTGTGGTCTTGATTCAGATGTTCTTCGCTAAAGATCTGGTTTCATATCATGTGGAATAACTAAATATCTTCATGACATTCTCTCCAGAACTTCTTCAGAAAACATGCACCCAGTGAGACTGGCCCTCATGGGATAAGTGCAGAGGTGATGGACACATATGTTAAGAGCTGTGGTAAGTTACTGTCTTAGAGCTGATGACTTCATACCTGAAGTCTAAAAGAATGGGGTGGATGAGCTATTAAGACATTTCAGTTTAGTTGACTGCAAACAGGGCACTTTGCATGTACTTATTGTCAGACTTCCTGTGAAAAGACTCGTTTTTAGCCTGGCACGCCATACACAAGTCCTCTCTTTGTTCTTACAGGAGAGAATAAGATAAACGCTCTTTGCTTTTCCAGCAATAATCTGACCTCTGCCCCCTCTGCATTGTGAGTTGGGGTCTCTGTAACGCAGGAAGATCTAAAACATTTATGTGATTATTCATCTGTATTAAAATTTTAATTTGTTTTGAAAACATCAGGGTTTTTTGGGAGTGTGGCTGTATTCAACTTGTTCCATTTTGCTGACAAGTAATAGAGGTAGTGTAGTTCATGTTCAGTAAACTGGTGGCCAGATTAAAATGTCACATTTGCTGTCCATTAAATTAAAAGCAACTTAATTCTACCAAAAAAAAAAAAAAAAAAAAAGAAAAAGGAAATTCAGATGCGGCTCCACAGTACCTTCTGCTTTCCGCTTCCCTTAGTGATGGTGCAGTCTTTAAAACTGCTTTGAACTGTTCTGGTTAGTGGGTGAAGGTAACAATTTAAACAGTTTTCTCTTTATCACTGCCAGGCTTCCTGCTGAGCCTATGAATGCTGCTGACCTTACATCCAGATTCATATCACTGTCTAATGCTTGTTTACAGCAGCCTTACAATATCCTCAGTTCAAAATGTGTGCAGTCATTTTTTCTCGAAATATTTCAGCTTCCTTTGAAGTATCTTAGTCCCAGTATTGAACCAATGTAGTCTTTCAATGTTAAACGTATAATTGTATATTAAAAAATTAAAATCTAGGCAGTACTGAATAAATTGCTTCAAATGTTCTTCATAATGCTGGTAATCTTGATTATTCTTCACCAGCACCATTCCTGCCTTGAGTCTCTGGTATCTTTATTACTAGTGAACAAGAGCTAAGATAATGTCATACGCTTTTGTTAATTGTGTGGAACTTGTTGCTCCCCAGGAAAGGTACTTATATTGATGTTTACAATTTACTTGTTACAGCTGGTTATTGTGTGATTACTTACATCCTTGGAGTTGGAGATAGACATCTGGATAATCTGCTGCTAACAAAAACAGGTAATTCTTTTTAGCAGCATAATTTTATAGTAACAGTTGTTTAATTTCTAATTTGTTGGTACTTTTTTGTTCCATTTCCCTTGTGAGTATAACTTCTTGAGTGTGGTAGATCAGAATAGGTTTTTAAATATGTTATATTGCCTCATTTAAGGTAATATTTGATCCAGTGATTAAGAAGAAGGTTCCTTAACTAGATTAGAATGAAGTATTTGAAAATTAACCTACCTCAACTATTAGAATCAGTGCTTTGGAATGGAGGAAAATTCAGGTGTTTTCATTGAAAATGAGGTCAGATGTAGCTGCATCACAAATGTCACAAAGTTTTGACAAATAACATTTCTTAAGAGGAAAGAATTTTTCTCATTTTTGTGTTCGGCTTTGTTTTACTTGCTTGCTTACTTTTGAACTACAGCTTCCCTAGGAGCTCTGATGTCTTGAATGCCTTCATTACATAGTGATGGATAATAGAGTTGTGGTTAAGTGTTTATTATAAAGTGAAACACTTATTTGAATGAGAAACATATAAATAAAAGATGTTATTTGGAAAAAGAGGCATGTCCATGTGGAAGGCTTGTTAGTTTTACAGATGAAGCTGAATCTCTGTTGCTTTTAACAGGCATACTCTGAAAGAATAGAAAATTAACCTCTGGACCTTGATTAGGATAAAAAGTGTTAGTATCTAGTCTGATGGGGAAACAACTAAAGAAACTGTATTTTTCCTTATCTGCTTCAAAGTGTACAAACGGTCATTTGAAAATCTGTCTTGAGAAGTCATTTTTTCGATGGTAATGCGTATAAATCTTTTCAGTAGGCTCTGCTTGCTGAGTGTAGTAATAGCTTAGTGTTTTGATTTGGCATAAAGTGCATTTTACCTGTCTCTGTTAAAGTAACAGCACAGTGGCTTAGTGGAAGAATTTAGGGAGTGCAGCAGAGGGCAGTGCACATCCACCGTACATCCTGAGTCTGACTACACATGCTCCACCACATACTGAGAGGTTTTGTGAGCTGTCAGGAGAAATCCTCATCCACATACAACAAAGACTTGCTACAGAGGCTTGTATTTTGCTGCTGAGAATCCCTTAGCCTTAAGTTGGAAAAAAGCTAATTTCATTCTTCCCTTGAAGGATGCATGCTCTAAGTACCTTCTTCAAAATGATATGACCCTATATCCATCCTTTCTTGATTATATTGAGGTAATGAATTGAAGGCTTCCAGTAGGGTAATGAGTGCTGGGTACCAGCTGTGGGTTCACATGCTTCGCTTGGATTTGTATGACTGCAAATATCACTAACTTTTTTTGGCTCTGCCTTTTAGTTCAGTGAATGTAGCCTCATTTCTGTTAGACTCCATCCAGTAGAACTGATGCACCATCTTCTAACATACAGATGTCTATGCCTATAATTGATATAGTATAATTTAAATATTAAACAATATATACTGACATTCATAAAAAACAAATTGCTTCTCACCAAGTGTTAGAAATGTATTTTTATATTACCATGTCAGTTGTCTTGGTGAAATAATTTCTGCTGCCTTTCATGACTGTTATCCCTATAGTTCTAGAAATAGAGTGACTTTTTTTTAGTTGTCCTGAATAAGACATCTAGATTTTCAGGTTTTTAAAGTGTGTGTCTTTATACTTCAAGGACAGCTGTAGAGGTTTGTTTGGAAAGAGATAGGGGGGATCTTCAGGCAAAACTTCCTAATCTGTCAGTAATGTTAAAAATTACAAGAATATTTGCATCAGTTTCATAAACAGGCCATAGTGGGTAATCCAAAGGTCACATTATATGGTCAGTATCTCATGCCAGAAATATTTATTTTCTCTGAAAACTTAAAACTTTCTGCTTCTCCTGGAGATGAAATATGTTATCAATTGTTCTGTATTTTAATGTCTTGTTTCCAAATGTTTAACAGCAAATATTACTGTGACTTGTTAATAACAAGGTGCTGTTTTGCAGCTGAATGCCCAGTTTAAAGCAACATGCCTCGTTTTAGCATTACAGACTAATTTATATGTTGAAGCCAGCATCTGATTTAATAGCTAATGTTCCCTTTGGTGCCTGGGAAGAAAGAGCAGGATGGTTGTGAAGCGGGATTGTGATATATGAGGTGTAGCACGTTCAGTTAAATTTCATGGAATGTGCACTTAGGCTAGTATGTTGTAACTCATGCCTTCCCCTGAAAACACTTTGTTCTGCATTTGTTCCCCTCTCTGATTTTGATTGCAGAGTTGGGATCAAGGTACTGATAAAATAGTCAGATCTGGAAGTCTTCATGTTTGCTAAGCCTTTTATAAGACAATCAGTACAGTTGTTAGTAGAGCTTAGATAGTGTTTCAGCTTTCATACACAACTGAGGTCTCCTCTCCCAGTAGAGTTTTCTTAGTAATTTCAACTTGCTTTGTAGACATACAAAAGTTTCACAGAGGTCACAGCTATGTGTAAATATTTCAGGATATCCCAGACATTCAGATGGCTTTCTTGAATAGCACTACATGTGGTGTGTCTGACCAACTAACCCCAGTGACTGGCCTTCTTAATCTGTCGATAACCTTTAGGGACCTACATGTAAATTTATGTTTCCAGTACGAGTTCCCAAAGTACAGGTGCTTTGACCTGAGGCATACAACTGAAATTGTTCTGTAGCAGGAGGGAAAATTGCTAAGTGGATAGAATCAGGTTATAAGCAGCTAAGAGCCGATCGAAGACTAATGCTCAGCACTTGAAAACCACATTTGCTCTTACCATCATGTGTACATGGGTGAAACAACTGGACTGTCTTCTTGTTTAATGCTTAGGGGTAGAGCTGTGGTCTGTCTCCAGTGTGAAGTGCACCAATTGACATGTGATTTGTTCTTCAGTCTTGGTTAGAAAGGGTTGCCAGGTAAGATAGCAAAGACCTAAACAGATCCATATTTGAGATGACACCCTGTGTTTGTACTTCCAGTGCTTTTCAGTCAAAACAGTCTGTCCTAAAGCAGGTTTGAAGGTGACAAAAATGGAAAAACTATGGGATTCAAACCTTCCCTCTCTATCAGTGTTTAGATGAGTACATTGTTAAATACATTTATTAATGTTGCAAACTACTATGGTATGTAAAATGTAGTGAACTTTTTAAACATGTTTAAATGTTTTTGGTCTTGATAGAAGAACATCCTTATTTAAAAAAGAATTAACACATACTTTTATCCTGTAGATTTCTCTCTGCAGTTCCATTTTCTGTGCAAAAAGAACATAAGCTTTTCACTGTCAATCTGTTAAAACATTTTCTCTTACATGTTTCTTGAACAGTATTTCTCATTTAAGAATATGTATCCAACATATTTTTTTTCCTGTAGTATACCTTCATGGAGTGTATTTTGAGAATGGACAGCTTGATGGGAGGGAGTGACAATCCTTAGGACAAGCTGTGCTCTTATTGATTACATGGATGACAGTGATAAGCTTTACCCCCAGCTGTTGCTGCATAGTGACTTTAAAACCTGTATCCTGAATGAGTCATTAAAAATACATGTTTCTTTCACTTTTGTCTAGTCTTGAAAAAGTTATAAAATGCTACTGATGAAAATGATGGCAATAAATTGGGAATTCTGGTTTCATTCAGCATGGCAGTGTTCTGTTACCAAAGGAGAGATTTTGATAGTAGTATTAGAACTTCCTAGGAAAGCCAAAAAACACCCCATCCATCCAATCATTTTCATTAGAGGAGTTCTTATCTTACTGCTTCAAGTTTTAAAATAGTATTTCAGTTAAAATTAAAATTGTAATTGCACTTTTTTTATATGATCCAGGTTAAAATAATAGTGGCACTTGGGAGTTACAGGAAAAATACTGAAATGCAGAGCTTGGAATTTTTGTATTTTGTTTGGTTGTTTTTCCCCCTGTTTCCTGGGAACAGAGTAGTTTGAAATACTTTGTAAGACTTTTTTACTGTTAAAAACAATTGTCATCAGACTTACTTTGTTTCAGTAATTGCTTGTAATGTGCTTTGTTCTTCCGCATTTAGTTTAAGGTTTTCAGAGTTCTGTACTGGTTTTCAGTAGTTTTTCCTAACAGTCCTCTAGTGAAATGAAACAATTTCTGTGCTGCTATATGGGAACTTTCTCCTGTACTAAAATCTAGGTATTAGCAGTCAAAGTGATGGACAAATCAGCCTCTCCAGCTGCACTCAGGTGCTGTTGGCTCTTGCAAGCACCATATATCAATTTTTAGTCTCTACAGGTCCATGCTTCACTTAATCAAACATGACTCTCAAGGCTGAGAAGAACTCAGATGGACTCTGAAATCCCTGATGCCCTGACTGCTAGTCAGGGAAACTCTCCATGTTTTGTGCCATTTCCTTGAGGTCTCCAAGGGCCTGCCCTCTTTATTCCGTATGGTAGAAAACCAGGTGTTCAGTAGAAAAATGTAGTCAAACTCATAAAATAAATAAATTTTAAATAAAGGCAAGCTTAAAAGTACCCAACAGTATCAGCTCTTAGGTTTTGGATGAAACTATTTTATATGTGCATTCTGCGTTATTGCTTATTCCTGGAAGCTTTGTATCCTCTTCCAGTGAGTAAATGCCTTGTCTTGCTTTTTCCATGGCAAAATACTTTAAATGGGTAGTGCAGAGTGGGTTTGAAAAAGTATTAAATACATTTAATGTATTTAAATGTAAACTTTATTAGGACACTGGTTTTAACATAAGAGACTCTCTCTAGGAAGTCTTTTCAGCAGACTCTTCTCTGCTTCCTGGAAGAAGTCTTTTAGACTTTGAAGAGTCACTTTCAGAAATATATCTCTAGAGCTCTGTATCCTGGACTCCATGGAGGTGCCTACAGTCTTCCTTCGAACCTGAAGACAGAGCAGGAAGTTCATGCATACTTGTCTTTGATCTTAAGGTGTTTCCTGAGTTGTTATGTTTTGTTTTCTTAGATACCTAAAAATCCCCCATTTTTGTAGGGAACTCATATGTTTAAAGAAGTGCCTAAAGATTTCAGTGTCTAAATATTAGAAATTCAAGGCCTTTTGTGTCTAGCCCTGCAAGAATTTAAGAAGCTCAAAGGCTGAAATCTGTTTCACCTGTTCTGAATAACTCCTGTTTTTAGTGTAACTGATGACTGAAATAAAAAGAAAAACATCTCACCCATATGATTTAGCAGTCTGTTGGGAACAGTGATGAACCAGGGCTAGAGGTCCACTTTTGTTTGTAATTTATAGGCATGTCTGGTAATTAAGAGTGCTTTAAATTAAGATGTAACAAGTCTGAAGAAGTTGGGTCATGGTAAAACATTATGGTCTAAGAGATAGAACTATCTGACACAGGGTATATTGAAGGAGAGACATGTAATTGTTTTATAAAACATGGAAGTTCGAAGCCTTTAGAAGAAATGGTGTTACACGAAGGTCACATACAGTCTAATTTACTGGGCAGACAGGTGATACCTGCATATAAATACCATGATATGAGTATGAACAATTGCAGTGTGGTGACTGGTACAGGTCATAGACTTCATTCCTGGGGACATTCAGGAACTGTGCCTGGACATGGTCCTGGCAAGGCAGCTGGCTCTGAGTACCCCAGCTCAAGCAGGAGATTGGACCAAGTGTCCTCCAGAGCTCCTTTCCAACCTGCACCATTCTGTGAAATTAAGGTTTCATAGAATCATCTTCTAAATTCAGTTAGGAGGGTTTGTGTGCTGCTTGCCAACCGTACCACATAATTTTAAGAAACTCTGAAATACAAACCGCACTGTTATGACACTTCAAAACTAAAAATCTCTCTCAAAACCTGCCCAAAAAAGATGTTGATTCTCCTGTAGACTGTTTTTCAGCTATGATTACTAGACAAGGTTATTTTTTAAATATTGTCTTACCTGACAAATTTCAAATGCACAATGTTGGAGTAATATAAACAAAAAAACAGAAAAACAAAGCAAAAAAAACCCCCAACAACAAACCAAGAAAACCAAACATCTTTGGATTTACCAAAACCACCCAAATTTATAGGTTGTTCTAGCAGGTTTTGCCACCATCCTTAAGATGCATATCAGGAGTGATGCCTGTGTTACAAGACAATGAGCTATTCATAGTGAGAAGTCAATCTTACAGAATAAAAATGCTTATTAAATATATTTTTTGTCTTCTTAAAAGTCAAAAAAGCAGAAAAAGTGATCTTTTTTATTAGTACTGCTAGTGAATTTGAAATCAACTTCTTTAAAACCACGATTTCAAGTCAACAGCTGAAGATAAAAAATACATTATTTTAAACCTTACAGAAAACAGTTTTTTGTTTTCTGAGAGCTGCTTACCATCTCCAGAGATTACACTTTTTCTAAGCTTTGCGTCAAGAGCTGGTACTATGTGAAGTGTTTGTCTTTCCTCCTGCAGGTAAACTGTTCCACATTGACTTTGGTTATATTTTGGGCCGGGACCCCAAGCCACTGCCGCCCCCGATGAAGCTGAACAAGGAGATGGTTGAAGGCATGGGAGGCACACAGAGCGAGCAGTACCAGGAGTTCCGCAAGCAGTGCTACACAGCCTTTCTGCATCTCCGCAGGTAACAGGGCTGACATTTGCTAGAGCCCCATTGTAAGGCAGCAGAGGAGTAAGTGAATCACTGAAATGTTACTGTGGAAAATTCAAAACTCCATTAAAGTGTGAAGATAGACACAAAGGTTTATATGAAATAAAGGAATGAAAACATCTCAGTCCCTCTGTAACGTGGAACTTGAATGTAATTGTTCTTCAAGTTCAGTACTTCAATTTTGCTTTTTTAATAACTTAAATAGTTTTATTTCATATGTGGGGTATCAAACTGTATGTTTCTCTTTGGGCTATGATTTTGCCCTTAAGTATCTTTTCCTATGATTATTGATGATCAAATATCTGTCATTTTAACTCTTAAAGTCATTACTGATTTGCTGCTTTATCCTCCTCCAGTTTAGATTAGTGATGATCAAATTCTTTGGCTTGAAGCTGACACTTACGCTTCCTCAGGTGCAGATCCTGTGGGACAGAATTAGCTGCTTGTAGTGACAATCAAGTATGTTACAAATTTCTTCAGGTACTCAGAAGTGTGGCAGCTAAAACCTCTTTAGACTCTCTGTATCTATCAATTGTCCAAAAGATCTGTCCATTAATTTGGAATCGTACTCATTCTTTTGCAGTGACAAAAAAACACAGGTAAGCACTCAGGGATTTGATTTGGCACATCTTCAGTAGAGAGGAAATAATGTGACTTCAATATCAAGATTACATAACATAAACCTTCAAATATGTGGAAAAAAATGCTAATATGGAAAGCATATGTGAAAAATACAATACAATATGAAAAGCAGACAGTGATATGAAATAAAATGCCACATGTAGTTGTCCACTTGTTAGAAAGAGTGAGGAGTTGGTTTAAGAACTGGCATTATTAATGGGTTAAAAGCAATTCAACAACTTGAAAAAAATGGTGGCATGTTATAAGCAAACAATATTTGTGGCTTCAGAGAACAATTAGGCTAATGCATATTCCAAATTTTTGCTTAAAGCTGTTTTGTAATGCTGCATTTCTTATTTGTGATATACTTGAGTTGTTTTTATTGTTCAAACCTAGCTGCTTCAATGGAAAGGTCTGTTGTGTGAGTGAAGGATTATTGATTGAATTAATTTATGTAATGATTTGCTACAAAGATCATTATTAACTGCGGAGTATAACAGTAATTTGGGTATACGACTGAAACTAAATCAAGATGGTTTCATTTTTAATGTCCACTAAAGAAAAATGT
>JAWWEU010000091.1:67891093-67913636 GCA_035583155.1 Acropternis orthonyx
CAGAACCAGCTCTTAGCTGACATCTAGCAAAGATGACTAGACCTTTAAATTGTTTTTTACAAGCCTGCATCACATAAGTAACTCAAGTTGGAGTGCTCATAAGGTCTTGTCCTCTGTGTGGTTCAAGAGCAAAAGGGACTCTGAGACTTTGGACTCTGGGTTGGTTCAAAGGCAAAACTACTGATGGGAGCTACCAGTAACGTAGGAAGAGAGTTGGGAGCACATACCTGTAAGATTGAAGCGTGTTTAAAGTGAGATTGTTTTGTTTCAGACAAGTAGGGAAAAAAGTCATAAAAATCTGTGATGTCTGTTCCTGGCAGCAGAGCAACTTGGCTGCCAGATTTCTTATGCAGATCTGAAGCAAAATGGTGGAGTAACTTTTCCTCTTTTCTTTTGTGATAAAAATAGTTTTCCCAACTCTGGTCCCTGGGAAAGTGTAGCAGAACAGGTGAAACAGATTAGACACTGAAGATTTCTGACCAGTTTATTTTAAATGTTTGTGTTATAAACTCTTAAATCTTATATTGGAATGTGTTAGGTAGTGCTCGTTCCAGATAATTAAATGTCAGGAGTTTCTGATGGAATTATACTTGTCTAGAGAGAAATTTGATTGAGCAGTATTTACTTTGTAAAATATGCCCATGAAGCAATCCCTTTGTATAGTTAAAATACTTTGTACTTGCAATTGACAGCTTATATATGTTCAGCACCTTCCTAATAAACAAACAACTTTTGCTACTAAGAATTCATTTTCTATCTGTGAGGCTCCTGGTCCTCCTAGGAAAGCAGTATTTCAAATTTTGAAGTCTGTTACATATGTTTTCTCTTAAAGGGAAGTAGATGTCTTAGCAGAGAAAGGGTAGTTTTGTTCTACATTGAACAGCTTGAAAATTATCCTTTCAAAAAGTAACTTAGAGCTAATTTCCCACAAGGGCAAAGTGGTGTTCTTTAAAAAATAGTTGTGAGTGCTTCCAGCAAATGCCATTTCAAAGCTAAAAACTGTGCTCTCTCTTGTCTTTTTTAATGGTTATAGATGACATATGTACTTCATAAGTGTAGCATACTACCACTGTTATTGGAGCTTAACTGACCAACTGAAGACTTGGATCTGGTTAAATACTTAACTTGATATGTCAAAAGCCCTCACAGTGACTTGAAAAATCATGTCTGGTAAAAATGAAGAGTTCAGCTCTTTGAATGCTAGTTTATATCATACTCCTGTATCACTTTTTAAAAAAAATAACCTTTGCATCAATAGTCTAGCATTTATCCCACTTGAGGTAGAAAATGGCATTAATTCTTACAGTGTATGAAATCACAGTTACATTTGATATGTCTCTGAATCTTCTGATAGTTTTAGAAAATTACAACAAAATCAGAGCAATTTACTCAGTTTTGGCTGTGTGGGAGTTTGAGGGTTAAACTTTGATCTTATGTTCTTAGTATAAATGCATCCAACTAAATGTTACAAATGGATCTCTGAAGCATTACCACTTCACTCTTAAGATTATGATGATGAATTCTGAAATTGTTTACAAAATGTCCTTTGTACAGTTTACAAAATGTTTTACCTCATTTGCTCTTTTTCTTAGGTATTCCAACTTGATCTTGAACTTATTTTCCCTCATGGTGGATGCCAACATTCCAGATATTGCTCTTGAACCTGACAAGACTGTAAAAAAGGTAACTGGAAAACTTTCCCCGTCTCCATCTCATTATGAAACTTTCAGTCACTTGTGATGACTGATTTGTATCTGACCTGAAAACCCTTGCATCTCTTCAGGAAGTTTTGATCAGTTTCCAGAATCACTGAAGTTAGAGATAGGAGAGTATACTTGGAGACAACTTAGCACATGTGCCCTTAAATTCAGAATGGCTTCCTGTCATCCATGCAGTAGTGCACATTCTGCCCTAGCGCTCTGTTCCAAGGGGTATTTTAGGTAAGAACTGTGTTCCCACCTGATCAAACTTTGATAATTGAAGCAATCAGTACTGACTATATAATGGAAGGTTGTTCCATCCAGTCAAGAATCCTGTAAGCCATGGATGGTTTTGTAACACCAGTCTGCTACTAGATATAAAACCAGTCTGCTGAAGGTTTGAAACCAGTAGGCTTGGTGTGTCTTCATCAGCAAGAAATTTTTATTGTGAGAACAGAATGGTGTCCCATAATTCTAACTTTGTCCCTCTACTCTGGCTGGAGTCATTCTTCTCCATTTGGTGTTTGAGCAACAGTTGACATGAAAAATACTAGATCCCTGTTCATTTAGATTTCATTACACTTACATTTTAGACAAATGTTGGCTCTTTTATAACCTGATTTATAGTGAAGGGGTATCTATTTTATTTCCACAAAAGACTTTATGGAGCCTCTGTATCCAATGGAAATTAGTTCAGTATAATTTTTATTTTAATGGCAGTTTTTCTCTAAAATAGGCTGTTCTTCAGTGTTTTCAATAAGCTATGAAAGCAGAGATTCAGAATCTTTAATAATTCATGTTTTAATATAATTTCCCTAAAGAAAACTAAATTGTGACACAAATTTTTTCTTTTGCCTTCAAGAATCTGAGCATTTCTGTTCAGAGTTTCTTGGTTCCAATTTGATAGAGTTCATGTAGGTATTCAGTTTCATTTCCAGGAAGGCTGAGCTAGCCACAAGTGCTGTGTTTTGTGGTAAAGATGACAGCCCTCCCTTCACTTGACTCTTTCCCTGAGAAAGTGACAGCTAATTTTTTTTCTATATCAATATTTGAACATCACCTCTGTCCCTAAAGGCCCTGCAGATTGGTAGGTTACAGACTTTCCTAACAGTATGTAACTCCTGTGTATGAATTTCTTTTTTATAAAGAAGACATGTTTGATTCTGGGTTCCCACTAGAAAAATGCATGATACAGTGAGGAGTGGAAGCTCTTTTAGATTCCAAAGTCTACAGATAGATGCACCATAAATCCTAGGAAAATTTGAAATATGCAACTTCAGGTAGAGCAGGGACTGATTTTTGGGAAAGTTTTTTCTTGACTGAAACAGTCATCAAGAGACCAAACAGGTGGTTTCATTGAATTCCAGAAGTGCTGGTTCTTCCACGTTTCCATCAGTAAGTTTGAGACTTGCTATGTATTTTAATCTTACTCATTATCTGTTCAGTTCCCTGTCGTTTCATTGTGGAATCCCAGAGTGGTTTGCGTTGGAAGGGACCTTAAAATTCATCTCATTCCAACCCCCTGCCACGGCAGGGACACCTTCCACTGGACCATGTTGCTCATGTGGCAGTGTTCATTCTTGCCTTGAATGCTCTCTCGTCAACTCTGCTATTTTTATATCAAACAGAATTTCCAAGTGCTTGCTGCCAATTACCATGCAATATCCTTGTTTTTTGTTATCTTGGCACTGCATTTTATGGTAGTAACCTCTAGAAGTACTGTCCAGGGGTATATGTGTTCTGTGATTAATGCTAGTATGACGTAAGGTTCTGTAAAATACTTGTAAAGGATTGTTTTAATGTAGCAACGTTACAAATAGACACTTCAAAAACCTTTTTACTCTGTATAGATTTTCCACATAATTTTCTTGAAATAATAAGTGGTGATACAGAATTGAAAGCCAACAAGTCTTTTCTAGAGCTGAGAGTATGTTACAGTTCACTGATGTGCAGTAATTAAAATTAAGATTATGTAAAAATGATGGTATTGTGTGCATTTGGAGATCATTGGAGGGAAGCACAATCTAAAAGGAAGTTGTGAGAGCTGTGAATTATATCCATGTGGTTACTTCTGAATTCCATTAGAAAGTATAAATAATTGTGCCTTCTTTGCATAAAAAGCGTAGTTTTTATATGACAGATCACTATTAGATCAAATGCAGCAATTAGTTATTCTTAGCTCTGACAGCAACTGCAGCTTGGTGAATTGTGACTTCTACCCTCATGGTAGGTTCAGGGCTGTCTGTTCACAGAGGCTTTAAAATATCTTAACAGCTAAAACTGAAGAAGTAAGGCAAGTGTTTCTGACAAGGTATGCAAATCACTTCTGAATCATCTGAGAAGAAAAGCTCCTACTTTCCCAAGTTCTCTAAGTTAATTTACAGTGTGTTTGTTCCTCTAAAAAAACAAAACCAACACAATAAGATATTGTCAAAAAGATAGCGAAATTGTTCGGCTTTTCCTAGTATTGGTATTTTATAAAAACTCTCCTTTATTTTTCTGACTGCACAGCTATTTTTGAAGCCTGTGAGCAGTTCAAGTATAGTCTTTTTGGTTCAAAAGTAGCCTTTGAATATACTCCTTAAATTTGTGCAGAAACAGTACATGATCATGGCACCCCTAAAGCTGAGGTGAGCAGAGGAGCCTTCCATAAAGCAGTAGTCAATATTATGGTCTCCTGGATCCATATGACAGTGTAGAAAGCTCACATGACAGTAATTGTTTTCTATATTCTCAGTTTTTCATTTTACTTAAGAAAAAAAACCCAAACAAAACAAAACTATGCCAACACAAAACCCCCAGAAAACAGCTGTAAATAGGCCAAGATCAGAATAATCTTAACTCGTTACATAATGACTAGGTCACTGTTGTTTGGGTTTTTTTAAAATAATGTGTTAGAAAACTTGTTTTGGGTATTCAATACCCATTAGCCCATCTCAAATCAGTTATAAGCTTTGTTAGTACTAATATAAAAAAGGAACAAGGTGTCTTATATCTCTTGGGTTGAATGGCAAGTTTGTTCAGTCATTTAACAAGGTAATACTGTACCTTGTTGTACGAAAATTGAATAAATGCTTTCAGCATCTCAATTGATTTTTATTTTTTCCTTAAAGGTTTAACAAAAAATCCATATATATATCAACAGACTCAAATTAGGTAAAGATCCATTTTGGACTGACCTGCAAAATTAAATTACCTTTGATGTGTGAGACAAGTCAATAGCCATTTCAACCATGGTATCACTTTCACAGAAGACAAAGGTGGAGATTACAAATGTTTCTGTATCTGAGAAGGTGTCCTGGTAAACAGTGTAGGTGGAAGTTCAGAGGCAGCTTTTTGCTCATTGATGCTGCAGTACGGCTCATTGTCCTTTCTGTAGAGCCCTACTTTTGCCTTAGAGGGCTGGAGCCAGTGAGGTTCTGGTCTCACAGGCAGCTGAAGTCAACTAGATAGGTTACCTATATCTAAATTTTGAGATTAATCAGAATTCTAGTTTTATAATTAAACTGCAAGGAAAAAGATAGTAGGGAAAAAATCGCTTTTCTTAAAACAAAGGAATGCTTACCTGAAGTAATGTGTATATATATATATATATTGTGATGCCTATATATATATGTATATACACACTGCAATTATTTTGTTGAACAATTTGTCTGGCATAAAGATCTTTGGTACTGGAATTTTAGTAGGCGTTATCAAGTAGGCATGAATTACTCCAAATGTTATTTGTAAAGGAAGACTTTTCTTCAATGGTCACAATTTTGCTTCCTCAAAGTGTAGGGACTGCTGTGTTGGATGGTAGCTCAAGTTCCAGTCTAATCTTTATCTTCACAAAGGGACATCATGTACCATCCTCACTTCCAGTAGGCAGGGAGATGTGTTATGGTGCAGAAAGTATCTGCCTGCTGGTTAAAAACACAGTCAAAAATAAAAATGTGCTGGTGAGTAAAGCTGCCTTTGGAAATGAAATGTTTTCTGTGTTTCCCTTTTCTAAACTTCCTGGCGAGGTCTTAGAGCCAGAATGAAGGTTTAACCTTAGTAATCACCTACATATTCTAAATGAAAATAAAATTTGCATCTACCAGTGGTAGTGATGGCTTAAGTCAAATACATTGAAAAAGAATAAAGAATACTATTGACATTTTCCATGTCTTGATTTCTTGTACTCTCGTCATTTCTTGATGTATATAGCTGTATTATTATTAGGTGCTCCACAGGTTGAGTAGTTAGGAGAAGATGGTTGAAAGTCAGCAATCTTTGCACTTTCTTATGCTCAGACAAATAAGGAAACCAAGTAAGATCATAAACTTATATAGAACATGCCTTCTTCACTGAGGCATTGGATTATTTGAGTTGTGAATTCATTTTTTTTCCTGTTTAAGAATTTCAGACTGCTGTGTTAAATGAGACTGTTTTTGAAAAATCTGAGGCCAGAAAGTATTCTTAAGGAATATTACTGTTAACCTGAGGAACAAAAGGGATGACAGGTTCTTTATCTTTTTTTCCAAAATATTTTTTTTTTCCCAAAATATTGTCTACTATCTAGTAACAGCATGACATCCCGGGGAGCTCACTGACAGAATTGTAATTGTATAGTCAGGCTTAAAGTCTAACTGAACACATGTTGCCCAGGTGTTGTTTCTGTATGAGTTTTGAAAAGTCTTGGGAGAAATATGCATTGAGTCAAGCCAGAATTGGAACAGCAGCTTGTGTCATGTATAACTTTGTGTAAAATAAGTATAGATTGCACCTCTGACATGGTTTATGTCACAGGTGTAAGCACATCCGGGCATTCTCTTCCTGTCCTCTGTGAAGATACGTTCACATTCTTCTTGTTCAAAAGAGAACAGACTCCATACAGAGAAAAATGGCAATGGGTACATTTTTTCCTGCTAGCATGAATAGAAACAGAAACTCCCTATGGATCAACTGGAGATGTGGATTTGACAGTGCCTTCTTACTTGCGTGCATAACATTTGTTTTCAGAAGTTAAATCAGTGCTGACATTAACAGTGCATTCCCACAGCTGAAATTGGACTGACAATGAGTGAGTCAGCATTGTCCTGAAAACAAAGCTCCATTTGAAGTTTCACAACTCTTCTTGGAGAGTGCATGGAAAAATGTTATTTCAAGCAGCTATCTGCTTGCAGGGAGTATACCAAATATTTATAGATAGATAGGGTACTATGTTTCAGTTGTAAGAAAAGCTTGTTGTACCAACTCACTTGCCTCACTCCAGTTTTGAGCACTACTTTTCCCCATAGAAAAATCCTGAAAACAGGGACTACCAACTGCACAAAGTTGTCTCCATCCTCTAACCGATAGAAATCCTCTTCAGATTCTTAGTATTTAGTTTCCTAGCAAAAAGCTTGTCAATTATTGACCAAGAAAAAGTAGCTGCAGAGCTTAAAATTAGTTGTCTTTTTGATCCTTTCACTTTCTTTTGTCCTCTCCATACTATTTATAAGGAAAGCTGTCAGTATAGTGTGTTTCATCTCATGGCTCACGACACCATTTCCTACTGCCATTCTCTGATTTAGGCTTTTCTGAGAACGTGCCATGGCTCAGAAATGTCACAAAATGAAATTAAGTTGAAAAGTAGCAGAAGATTCTCCCCAGCTTGCCTCTCTCTTTCTATGGCCTCTGAGGTAATTGCCCTTAAATTTTCCACTCCCTGCATATGTTTTTCAATTTTCAGTAAAAAGGCTGAGCTGAAATCTTTATACTGACCTGTCAGTGCATAACTGATAATACAGTGAAGTTATCCCCACACTCACTTTTTATTTCCTGCTGGTGCTCCTTGTTTTTCTGTTTCCAGCACAGCTGCAGTACTAATTGCTAATTGTTGGGCTTTTTAAAACTAGCCAGTGCTATAAATTCTGAGTAGTAATGACTAAAATCTGGAGTCAATTATGTAGCCAGTTTTTCCTGAGGAAGAGGTAGACCATCACTCTTCAGATGCAGCTAATGGATTCAGCATTGTCACCTCTTAACAAAAAAAGCTTTTGATTTTTCTACAGGAAAGCCAGATGGTTCCTATCTGTCCTTCATAGCAAATTTGACCTTTAAATGAGAAAACATCAGGGACCAGTGATTCAGTGGCAGACAAAGGACGCAGCAGGCATTAAAGGACAGTGTCCTAATTGCCTGAGCTGTATTTCAGATGCCCATTGATTAAAGAAGGTTCTGCAAAGATGCTGCATTACCGACAAGGTTATTGTGAGCACAGGGAGCACAAATACCTGGCTCCCAGCAAGCAGGCAGTAGCTGCTGTCTCTGAAAGTAGCCCCATTCAGTTTTGACAGTGCCTTTGGATATACACAGGAAAGGCTAAAATGAAACCATTCAGAAGAGAGGAACATCTTTCTGTGGACTGGAACACTGAGAGCACCCTCTGTGTTTCCAAGGCTGTGCAATCACTGATGAGGGCTCATCCCCCTTGATAAGAAAATGATCAGCGTGCTTGTTTGGAAACCAGGAAGAAGAGGGAGCAGACATTTTTTGTTCCTTAAATATTAAAGATATGACAGTAAAGTTATTTTTATTCTACAGGTATAAAAGCTGAAGCAGAGATGTGACTGGAGGTACAGAAGGAGTTTCTGAGCTAGTTTGTTTCTAAGCCTGAGCTAATTTTTCCTTTTTTTTTTTTTTTTTCCATCCAGCTTATAGTGAAACTCCCACTGCTCTTGCCCCTCCTCTGTCCTTCTCAATCAGTCAATGGATAATTGTGAGTTCAGTTCCCAGGCTAGTGAAATGAAAAGGACTCCTAAGTTGGATCTTGACAAGCCTTTTCAGGCAGTGATATCTGTCCTTTTTCACCTGACTGAAAATACAAGGTTTTGTTAGAAGGTGGCATGAGGAAATATTCCTATAGGAAATTTTCCAATAGGAAATCTACTTTTATAGGAGAAGTAAACTCAGTTTTGCTTGATTAGAATCTGTTTGTTTCACTATTCCTATTTTCTTGCTACTCTGGGGATGTTTATTGTTTGTAAAAGTGTCACATTGCCACGGAGCTTATTTTGCTTTAGCAGACATTCATCTCTCTGTCCATTTGGGTAATGACGCTGCAGCCGCACACCCAGCTTTTCTTTTTCTAGGCTGTTGATTTTTCATGTATGTTAATTCATTTCAAAATACAAAAAGAAAAGAAGTTGGAATAAATTTCACAACATGAACCAAGTGTGAGAACACTCTTGTACTCCCATTGCTTTATATCGCCCTCTCTACTTGATTTTGGCCAGTGTGATGAAATTCTGAGCTGAACAGTATCGCCTTTGCGTACTGTAGAAGCTGAAACCCTGATTTTCACAGAAGTTCAATTTAGAGATCTCCTCTAAGATCTTTAGTGCCTTCTAGTTTGGAAAAAAAAATAAAGTAGAGATTGCTACATGGGCTTGTTTAGAAACTGTAGTTTGTTCAAATTGAACCCTTGAAAACAAAGACTATTGTTGGAATAGTCTTCCAAATGAAGTTGTTCATGCAAATAGAGCATCTGAACAGTTTGTGCTGTAAGTTGTTTGGACTGCAGGCAACAGGGAAAGCAAGAAAGTATTCTACTGAAAAATCTGAAACGTGATAAAGGTTAAGCGAAGGACTTAATGCCAGTTTCCACCACGTGGATGCTGAGTGCTCGTAATAATTATAAGGCAAAACAGTAAAAATAACCATGAAAACACTCCTAAGTACTGTTGTTTTTTTGGCTAGAAATTGAGGTTTTACTGGTGCTTACATCCAGTGTATATCATGACCCAATGAAAAAGGACACTGAAGTTTCTCTTGAAAGCAGCTGATTTTGCAATGAGCAATCCCATATTGGTGTGATAAAATTATATAAAACACAAGCAGTTCTGCTAAATGTTGCTGAGAGAATAAATACTAGAGCAGCCACCAGTCTTCAGAATGGCTGAGTTAGAATTTATCTGAAACCTAAACATGATTGAGAAAGAGTTCTCATATGTACATCTTCTCTGTCACCTTAAAATGCACTACTACGTTCTTCAGTAATGATGAAAATCATAGCTCTGAGTGTTCACGAAGTATGGATGTGGATGCTCCCCTGAAGTTGATAAAAACTTCCACAGAATTTCTAAAAAGTTCATCATAACCTTGAGCCTGAGAAGATGCTTTCTAGTGAAAAAGAAAAATTCCTGAGTTTAATATGATACCCATGGACCATATTGTACAGTAGATCAAATTTGAGGACAAAGTAAAATAAAAATCCATACTAATCTGCACTTTGGTGAAAGGAAACAAAAGCCCAAGTGGTTAAGGAACAAAAAGCGCAAGTGAAGATCTTGGAACTTTGCAAGGAAGTGCACTTACCCTCACAAGCACAATTCCCAACTGGGTTTGTGTATGATCTCTCAATCCTAAGCCTGTCATGCTTCCACAAATACAGAGTGCCAAAAAATAGAAGGGTAGACTTGGGGAGAGTCATTCAACTGAATGAAGGCACTGCCCCGCAATTATCTCAGACCTTTAACTACAATTTTGAGTAAGATTAGTGTTTTCCTGAGTATTTTGTCTCCTGTTTTCGCCATCATCTTTTTTGTACTTTACATAGCTCTGTGGACCTCACTGGGAATTTTCTGTTAAATCAGTTTCATGGAACACATTTGATGCCCTTTTCCAGACAATACTCATTCTAGTTCTCCTTGAAGACACTTCAAGCTAAAATAAAGTCCAAGTTTGTTAGCACTTAATGTTGCCCATTATTCTGGTAGGTGTTAGGCTCTTCCACTCTCAGTTAACTTTTTGCTGGAATAATCACGGTGTAAAGTAGTGCTGCTTTCTTTTTGTTACTGTAAAATACATTTTTTTTTTTTCCATTTTTTTGGCTTACCTTGCTAAGTTCCCATCCTCTTTGTGGGTCTGCTGCAAGTGGTGATCAGCGTTTCTTTATCTCATCATCTGTTGAGCCAGAAGTAATTTATACTTAAATGCCTCTCCCCTTGCCCTCACTCCCCAATATTTTCTCCTGAACTGTCCCTCATAGTCTCTTCTGCTTCTAATTTTTATTTGTCTTTTGAAAAATAAAAACTCTTCCGTGATAACTGACAGTAGTTCACTTACAAGGCACTTCAAATTAAGCTAAAGGATAGTAAAATTTCAAGTGGACAATTTTAGTATTTCAAGTTGTATGTCAGTACCTTCATGGACTCTACTTGTTCATTCAGCCTTTTCATCCTTGAACATTCCAAGTTGAGCTTTTGAGACCTAGTATTTAAAAATAGTGTTTGTATGTGTTGTGGGGTTTAAAACTACCTTTTCTGGAAACAGAAGTTTAACCAGATTCATCAAGTATATTTCTTTTCTGTTTAACAATATTAAGATTAAAAATGCAGTTGATTTAAATATCAAGGTGAGAGCTCTAAATAAATCTTAAGTTGAGATGTCTTTGATACCTTCCTGGTGACTATCCTTTACAAGTGTGTAGAATGAGGTAACAGTATAACTCATCAGAATTCCACCCCCCAAATTCACCTATATGTTTAGAACTGTGCAAAAATCCCTTCCTTTGTGAGAAACTTGGCTTTTAGAATATATTGTTTGTGTTGGAACTCAGATATTTCAAGTAAGAACTATTGCTGGGTTTCATACAAGAACTAGAAGTCAGTGTGTATCAATCTTGTTGCTGCTCTTGCAGCTCAAGAGGTAATTTGTAATTCTGCCATGTTTCTTTTCATGTAGGTTCCAGCGGTCAGTTTTAATGCAGGGCTGCAAAACTTTCATGCAAAGATCTAAACTCAGCAGCATTTGATCCTGCTGTTAATTGCAAACTAATTTTAAGGTCTAACTGTGGGCAAATTTCTTTGCACACGTATCTGTGCCAGTGTGTTTTGTGGAAAGTGGGTTTAATTAGTCATTAATTCCATAGAATTAAGCTGCATCTTAATATCCCTAACGACAGGAGTTCTGAGAAGGTCTTTCATGAACAAATTAGAAGATCGCTGTTAGAAGTGTTAGATTAGAAGTGTTTGATTACTAGAGTTGTGTAAAAGAGCATTATGGTGATTTTTTCCTTTTTTTTGAAACTGGAGTTAGCAGTTTTGCTCAATTCTCATTAACATCACCTTTTCTGTGAGCATGGAAATAGATCTGAAAGAAATCTGTGCTATAATTTGGGGAGTTATTTAAGCTTGTGCATAATTGCAAGCATGTGAATAGTCCATTAACTTCAGTTGGATTCTACTCTGTGCGTCATTGGCTGTCTAAAAACTTCTGTCTGTGAGAGATAATAAACATCCTTCTCGTCATGTTTGCTGTGAAGATAAAAGTTCTATAATATTAGCCTGAAGTATCTGCTAAATCTCTGCCTGGTACATGCTTCATTGAAAGTTTGAACTTTTTCAGCTTAATTCATTCTTTCATATTGATCAAACTTGCTTTTGAGAGGAAGGAGAGGAAAAACTAAATTTATGCTTACTTTTAACATACAGTAACAGAGTTATAATGGTATTTTGAGTGAAGCAACTTTATGAACTTAGAGGTCTTTTCCAACCTAAACAATTCTGTGATCTGTCTGTGCTGGGCAGGCTAATTTAGGCTTTTTATTACAACTCAGAAGGGCTCTATTTTGGGTTACCTTTGAAAGGAGCACAAAGTTTTACTAAACTGCAATCTTGGGGTGGTTTTGGTGTCATAAAGAGGATGCTTAAGTATGTAGTATCCTTGGTGCATAGAGAGCGTACAAAATAGGAAGAGAAGGCAGTATCATCTCACAAATTCAGCCTTGTTAAGTGAATTGTTGAAAAAATTTGGCTTACATTTTTATCAATGCCTAAAAAAAAAAGGGAGTGCATGGCAAATGTTGAGGAAAGACTTGACCCTGTCTTACGGTTAGTCTTCTCAGTCACAGCCACAAAAAGGTTAAGAAGCAATTTAAGACATTTTGTATTTGCCTAGGTGAGGGAGATTTCTGATAGACAGCTCTTTAATACACAAAAGTTTTAATGAGCTCAACTGTTTCAGATAGAATTTGGGCAAATTCAGATAGCAAATAAGTCGCTATTGTTAAGTAGGCAATTAATCATTGAAACAATTTACCTAAGATGTGAAACATTCTGTGTCTTTCTAGAAAGATGTCATAAAAGAGATTCTTATAGATAAAGTAGAAGAAAAGTACTTGGTGAAAAGATTGTTTGATACCATTTTACCTAGTTCATGATGCAGGAGGCTGAAGTAGTTGAATATTCTGGTCTCCACAAGAGTTTATATAATTTGAGATGTATCTCTATGAGAATAAAGCATGGGACTAGATGGCAGCAATAAATTTTCTGCAACTAATGTGGATTTGCTGTGCAATTTGCATATTGTGATCACCACTGCTTTCAAAGGTAACTAGTACTTTAACCTAAGGGAACAGTATTGATCAGGCAATGCTTGGATCAAGGCTTATCAAAAGAGATTTGAAGGAGTAAAGGGATAAAACCAAGCTTAATGGAATTAAGGCTGGGTAGCCCTATATGTTTAGGGAGTGTTCCCATCTGGATCAGTCCTAAACAACTGCCATGGAATTAGTTGAAAGTCACCGAAAGGCATCTAGTGCCCCATCATTAATGTTCTTGGCTTTGCCAAGATGGAAGTAGGGAAGTATAGATATTGCTGTGTTCTTAATTATAGTGCATTTAGCTTTTCATTCATACACAAATTGAATGTATGGAGCAAAACGTGTTATTGGAACAATAGTTAAACTATGTTGCTGTCAAAAGAAAAAACAATGTGAGGGGTAGAAGCGTCTCCAACCCTTCACCAATGGTGGATACAATCAAAGTTAATGAACTTCACACCCTCCTTGTAAAGGTCAGCTTTGACAGAGTTGATTTTCTCATCCTTTCATCTGATACTGTACTCTTTCCTTAATTACCTTACAGTTTCTGAAAAGCAGGGTTAACCTGAAAATAGGTTTAGAGTAAGGAAGTGTTAACATCTTTTCAGAAATTATTAGGATCGTCTAGACTCTTCCAAGTTTTTATTTACTATGCAAAGTTGTATGTTTTTTTTCAAGTGGCTTTTAATTCTTTAGTGAATGTTGAGTATTTTCTCTTTTTCTCTTGGCATTGCTGTTCTGCTTAAACTTGTATGTCTAAGTACTTCTCTTGACTTTCTGGCCTTGAGCTTTGAAATTACTGTTTGGGGGAATGAGGTATAAGGGGCTCTTTCTAGCTTATTTAAACACTATATTTTATGGAAGTATTTAAAATAGGTCTTTTGCATAACATGTAAATTTCCTACAATCTACTGTAACTTAAAAGAGAGATTCTCTACTAAACTTGCTTAGCTGAAATCATGATGTCTGCTACTGTATACAGAGATAGAATAGTGCATGTTTTAACTGTTGAATTAATTTTAGCCGTTTCCACCCCAATTGCAGGTGCAGGACAAGTTTCGTTTGGACCTGTCTGACGAAGAAGCTGTCCATTATATGCAGAGTCTAATTGATGAAAGTGTCCATGCCCTCTTTGCAGCTGTGGTGGAGCAGATACACAAGTTTGCACAGGTGAGTGAGATACCTTCTTGTCAGTTGCTGGTCTGTGTGAAAGCTTAGTAAGGTGAGAGGTTGCGTAACTTCACTGTTCATTTTCCCACAAAATAAAACTGTTTTATCTGCCAGCACTGGAGAACAAGCTCATAGTAATTATAGGAAAAATATTGAAGCACCTTAGGAAATATGCAAGGTCTGTCACTTGGGTCAGGACAATTTCTGGTATCAGTCCAGACTGAGGAATGAACAGACTGAGAACAGCCCTGCTGAGAAGGACTTGGGGGTGCTGGTGGGTTACAGGCCAGACATGATGTGGCCTGGGCTGCATCCAAAGCAGGGTGAGCAGCAGGTGAGGGAGGGGATTCTGCTCCTCTGCTCTGCTCTGGTGGAATCCCACCTCCAGTGCTGCCTCCAGCTCTGTGGTGTCTTACTACGAGACACTGTAAGACAATAAAATATTTGGTTCTTATGTTGAACAAAACTGTATTCACAAAACCATTTCTGCTTTGAATTCACTATGGAGTTTTTTTTCTCCGAAAACTATCTGGCATTTGGTTTGTGTTTGTCAGGGGTTTAAGATAACTACACTGTTTGCCTTAAGTATTATACTCATGGCAAGAAGTGGAATTAAGAGGAAAAATGAAACTGCTCTGAAAAGCCAGTCATTATCCCAGGTTTTTTTATTGATTCTTTCTTCAAAAGCCTGATCAAATTCTGATATAAACTGAGCAGAACTGTTTTTATGGCTATCCATTTTGCTATAAAGATCTTCTCTTGCTTCTTCAAACTTAGTTTTTATTTTGAAGAATTGCACTATATAGTGCAGGGTAAGAAGCAAAAATGCCATTTCCGTGTACATATGTATTTAATAAAGGTGATCTTTTATGTGATGTGAAAGAAGGAAGTGTAATTATAGGAAAATAATGCAAAACTTGTTGTGATTCACTGTTACTTTGGTCTTAGGATGGAGGACAAGAATTTCGTAACAGCAAGTGAGAAATGCCCAGCATCTGCCTTGGGGTTTAAATAAAATGCCATTACAAAGATTCAAGATACAAATTTTAAGTGCCTCCAATATGTGTGTAGGCCTTTCTTTAATCACATACAGTCACTTTTTTAGGGCATCTTTTTACTTCATTGGCTTTAGGTGACTGCCAGACTCGTCCAGATAATTGTTACTGCATTTTTGAAGCTATATTAGTAAGCCAGAGTTTACAGGTTTGATTTAGATGACCTTTACTTTTTCCATTCAGACTTGTTCGTGCTTGATTTTTCTTCACTACTCACCACTGCTTTTAAAATCTCCGGACAGATTTGTTCAGAATATTTAAAAGTACTCAAGAATGTTACCCCAGGCTTCTATGGGATGGGGTTTGAATCACCTTGGTCCAGTGGGAGATGCCCCTGCCCAGGGCAGGGTGTTGGAACTAGTTGATCTTTAAGGTCCGTTCCAGCCCAAACCATTTGGTGATTCTGTCTCCCAGGAGTGGTGTTATAAGCAACAAGCTGGTACATAGAGCAGCATCTTCCTTCCACTTAGGTTTTTGGGAGTTGCAAAGCAACCTCACAGTGTATATTACACTTTGGATGCCAGATAAGCAGATGTGACAAGCAGTAACACAGGCCTGATCCAGTTATCTCATTTGGGGGGTTTTATCTCTCCAGCTGGCTCCTGCTGAACTCCAGCACAGGGTCTTTGGGGCTGTGTTTCCTGACGCCCCGAACTCTCCTTGTGCTGCAGTGTGCAACCTATGTGCTTTCAGCCTTCCTCTCAACTTCTGGTATCTGGTGCTTAGAATGAAAAGAGTAATGTGTTGCTTTGTAAGTGCTTAAGGCATCTCTTGACTCCATGTGATGTAGGATTCTTTGCTCGTTTTGTAGTTCCAATTATTGCCTTTATTCATGCTCTACAGACAGTTACACTTGCAGGCTTGCCCCTGCAAGGATACTGGATGCTTGGAGGTGTGAGGAGGATGCAAAAAGAACAGTCACAAATTAATCAGTAGTTGGCAAGTCAAAAATCTGAGCTTTATCCATGTATTTAAAAAAAAAAAAAAATTCATCAAAATTAAGTGTCTACTCCCTTTATATTACAAGTGAAATAGGATGCTTTTTAGTGGTATTTAGTACTTCATTAGTCAAAATCATTATCTTTCCTTTTTGTCTGAGGCAGTCTTCAGAAGTTTCTGCTGTAGTCTTCATGGAGTCTCTAAATTGTTAAACAAGTGAACAATTTCATGAACAATGAAAAACAGTTCATGGAAAAAATGGAAACAAACAGTTCATGGAAAAAATGGAAACAAAAAGTTCATGGAAAAAATGAACAATGAAAAGGTCATTGCATTGCTGTAAAGAGGTCGTCTCACACAATGGCCAATTGAAGCTTTCAATTTGTTCATTTATAGCTCTGCATCAAACTGCCAGTGATCTTGCTCTTAATAGTATTATAAGCTGTCTGAAAAAAACCCCCACCACACTACACAGTTGTTATGACACAAGTGCAAACAGCAGATTTGGCCTAATGCCACACAATCTTTAATTTGAAATACTCAACACTTTTTTGGTTTATCAATAGGTATTTATTCTTTTACTGCCTCCAAAATAGGCCAACAAGGAATCTGTGCAGTCCACTGCAGCTCTTAAGAGCTTTTTAATAAGGTTGGTTATTATAGTAACCATGGTGTTTCAGTATTCTATTTGTCACTCTGTAGTAAGTAAAGCTCTTGGATAAAGTATTCAGGATGTTTTGGAATCAACTGAGTATTGTTCTTTTGTAACAATATTGTAAATTGAGTTTATTTTACAGCTGTGTTATGAAGTCTTTAGTTTGGTTTCTAGTGTATCTCTATTATTTTATCAGATATTTTACAGACCTTTTTATGCACTACATGTCTCCTTAACAGTTACCAAAAAAAAAACATTATCTCAAAAGTAAATAAATTTAACATTTAGGATAATCTAATGGTGTTGTACAATAGTGCTCAAGAGGAGGAAAAAGTGCATACTAATTTTAATGATACCGATGGAGACTGGATAGCCATTTCTCCCTGGAGAGTCATTTTCATTTTAGCAGCATTATTTATTTCTGCAGAGGAAGGAAATAATCTCCAGTTGAGTGTCTAATTTCACATTTTATTTCCCTTGTAAATTTGCAAATCAAGTCAGTTGCACTTAGGCCTGATGCTAAGCAGTGATCAGAAAAGGGAAAGTTTGTGGGATGGAAAATGTCCCAACTCAAATGTAGCTGTTTAGTTTTGAGGTTTTACTAATGCTTGGTTACTGTTTGCTTAGGAGCAAACTCAGTTACTAAGTTGTGGAAGTTGCATGGCTTGAGAATATTTCCAAACTGCAGTCCCAGTGCTGCTGCATCGCAGAATGCAGGGCTTCTGTTTTTCTTCCTATAGGACCCCAAAATAAAATAGGGAACATCTACCACGAGGATTGTGTGGATTAACTGAAATCATTTGTCAAGGGCCAGATAGAATTGGTTTCCATGCTGCTTTTTATCTTAAAGGGTTGTGAAAATCACCTGCCCTTAGTCATTTCACCATGTTTTTAAACACAGAATTCAGTTTGCTTCTAACATTTGTTCTTCAAGAGTAAACCAAGTTGAATAAACTCTGTGGTATGTGTTTTCTCTTTTCTTTTAGTATTGGAGAAAATAAGCCTTTTACCTCCTCATGGTGGAAACAAACAAATGCTCAAGAAAGAGACTTTCACAGCCCTTGTGGACTTCACCAAGCAGTTTTGGAAGGCAAAAGCTGCAGATATAGGAACATAGAGAACTGAGAGCTCAGAAGGTAGAGCAGCTTTTTGAGCATCTCTTCAGGAAAGGTTTAAAACCAAGCATTTTTTAAAGGAATATGATTGTTTATGCCATCTTTGGGAACCTCAAAGGTTGAAGTAAGCAACTTCCTCTGAAGCCAAAGATAACTGGAAGAGGCTGGATTTGATGGTGAATTCTTATACCTGTTAATATATTTTCTTATTTAAAATATAAGTACATACAAAGTTACAGCAGTGAGGCTCCAGTTCCTCAGTGCAGCAAAAAACCCACAGAACTATGGCAATCTCATCTCATCCTTTCCCACCAACTTTGTTCCTCGAGAAGTTTTAAGTGTACTTCATATGATC
This sequence comes from Acropternis orthonyx, assembly GCA_035583155.1. NCBI lineage: Eukaryota > Metazoa > Chordata > Aves > Passeriformes > Rhinocryptidae > Acropternis > Acropternis orthonyx. The sequence continues at coordinate 67,909,415 of JAWWEU010000091.1, forward strand.
CTTTATTTTCCACCTTGGGCAATGTTACCATTTAGGAAGGACAATCATTTCTTGCCTGCTTACAAAAATGTTTTTAAGTGTTGGTAAGTTACCCAGCCATAGGCAGCCAATTAAATCACCACTAACAGGCTCAGCAGCCGGAATGCACAGTGAGTGAGTGGTTCAGTATTTTGCGCTTTAACTCTGACTGTTTTCTGTACAGTGATTATATATTCTTCACTCTAATAAAATGTTTGTTGTTGCAGTCTTGAGGTGTTCTGTTTTGTCTTTTTAATCTTACCTGCTGAGACATGGCATACTGGAGGATTATGTTTATAACTCTTGGCTTTTTGCAAGGATTTTCACATCTCAGTTCGCTTGATGCTGAAATAAGACCGCTCTTGAAATGACTTTTGTGCCACATGTTGAGTTTGTAATGAATCTATTTTGCATGATCAACAGTGTAATTAGCTCTTCATAAATGTGTGGCTCTCTTCAAAGGGTGCCCTTATACTCCTGTATTTTTCTTATATAACAATTTAAGCCAGGAAGAAAACCTTCCCAATTACAAAGGTAAGAGGGCCTGATTTGAATCTGAGTCTGGATGATATTTGTGAGTCAGTCTTGCTTTGTGCTTTTGCCCTTATTTTCCTTTGTACATGTCACTTAGAGTCTGCATTGCCCCAGTTACTAATACTGCTTGTATTAGCTGGGAACACACAGTGCCACAGAGGAGCCACACTAGTGTCTCTTACCTTTACCTGACTCTTTGGAGAGGGAGTAATTACCTTTCTCATGCAGGTTGGTTTTTTAGTCTTGCTTCATCTGGCAGACTTACATACATCTCTACTGCCTCTTGTTGTGCATTAAATCAGTACTTTGTGGTATCTTCCAAGTATAATTCTGAGAGCCTAGATTTTACAGACAGAAAATTCTGGGAGGGAAAAAAAAAAAGTTTGGGTTTTTTGATCTGTTTTGAAGGTGCATGCTCCTTACTTGTACAACTTTTGATCTGTATGAAGCAGCCACACTTTATTTGAGTTCTTGTCTCCTAATCCCCAACCCTTTCAACCATATATGTTATAGGATTTTTCTTGAAGAACACTTTCTGTTCCATGTGTTTTAGACTAATTATGAAAGATACAGTCATGAGCCTTTGTACCAGTTGACTAGACAGGCCAAGATTGTCTCCTCATTAAAATCTAAAAGACTTAATCAACTCAATCCTACAGCACATTTCACTTTGCAGAGAGGTTCATAAAATGTTAAATACTAACTTTTATAAATACATTAAGAATGAATACATGGTTGTTCAATGTTTTGTGTTTTAAAATTAATTAACCTGTTCATAGGCTGGACTGTGCAACAGCCTATTAAAACTGTGCAGTAAGTCAGTTATAAATGTTAGTATGTGAACCCAAATGGAATCTGAGTACAGTAGTAGGTCAGGCTTAGGAAGGCTGTGGCTTCACTGTAAGTCACTCACCACTTCATAAAGGGACACTATCAGGCATACAGCATACTAGATGTAAATAAATATATACATTATGCCTTGTATTCTAAATACCAAGTATTGTTGAAAATTCACACATCAGTAGTTTTGGTTTTTTAATACTCACATACACAGTTCTGACTTTTTGTAAAATTTGGTGGCTCTTGGCACTTCATGTAACATCATTTATTTAAAGCTAAACACATGGGGAAAAAAAAGAAACCAAGCATTGTGGGAAATAAGTTACTTTGTTTTAAATTAAAGGTTTTCTTTTTAGGTATGTTAGTCTAAAGCTTTGACTTACTGGAGTAAATATGTGTAATAGGTTATCTATCATGGCTCAATACCTCTGTATAATAGCATATTATGTGTCTGTTGTCTCTAATAACTTCTGAATCCCTTGAATACCTACTGCAAATTTTGTCTTTAGGAATACAGGTCTTAAAGCTGAAATCCTTGTATGTTTCACAAAGGTAGATCCCTAGTCAGGGAAGGGTCTTCAAGGGAATGTCAGACAGTAGTTTCACCCTACATATTTATTTGTGTGTGTCCATATGTGGGGTTGCACACACAAACACAAAATTCTGGATAAAATGAGGCTGTGAGCTCCCTCATGTATCAGAGCATGATGCAGTATTTGGTAGGAAACCAGGCTGTACCAGTTGTGTCACAGAATAACTTGTCAAATGTTACCCTGTGAAGTGTCTCCAGGAAGCATTACAGAGAAAGGGAAACAGAACAGTCAGTAATTTTGCCATGGGCTTGTTTTGCCCAGCAGTTGTATTTTATATAACTAGAGATAAAAAGTACAATAAAGCTAGCTTGTGGGTGCTTGCCTTTCAATATCCCTCTTGGTTTCATCCTGATTTTATTATCTTCTGGAACCTCTCGTTGTCTTTCTTTGGGATTGAGGGTGGGAGAAGCAAAAGAAATCATTCCATCCTTTTTTCTTCCCTACACATACACTGTCACTGTTTGTTTTCGTTTGCCAGTGCATCCAAAGCAGAAGGTGCCACAGTCAACTTTTCTTTTGGGGATGAAGAAGCAATAATTGCCAAAGTAGTATTTTTGGGGAGGGAGGGATATGGAAATGAGAAGGAGATGGATGGGGTCTTTGCTTTAATGTAAAAGGCATGTATCCTTCTGGCAAGAAGTGTTCCTATTCTTATAGAGAGTCACCTGGCTTTGTTATTTTTGTGTGCAATCTAAAATAAAAAGCACCTTTGAAAGGCTTTAGAGGAATAATGGACTTGCAAAAAGGGAAGGAGGAACAAAGAATGGGAATTTTAGCACCTCCTCTCAGAGTGGGGATAGCAGAAAGAGAGGTAGTCTAAATAGCCTGCCTTTTGAACACAGCAGAGGTCTTACTCACAAGACATGGTATTCATCAGCAGATGGTAAAATACTGTGCTTATTATGAAGTATCTGAAGTGCCTGCATGTAAGGAGTCTTAAGGGAGTCATTGAAAACAGATTGCAGGTGGATTTTGTTAAAATAGATTTTTGTAACATCTTCAGCTGATGTGATGATTCTTTATAATAGTGAAGCTATTCAAAGTGTGCTATTGGTGTCCTGTCCTGATTTAGATTGGACCCTGCTAGGGGGAAAGAAATTTCATTTTGGAGGATAAAATGCCCCACCCTAGTTGCTTCCAGAGTATTGAAGTCGTTCACCTGCATGGGTTCAAGCCTGAAACAGCAAGAACACTGCTTGGGGAGGAATTCATAGCTAATGTACACACAGGCATTAATCAGTTAAGCTGTGTGTGGGACTGTCCTTTCCAAAGGGGATTAAGCTAAACCCCAGGGATGAACTTAAATTCCATACAAAACCTCTCTGCAATTAGAAGCTATGCAAAATATAGCAGAACCACTTTGAATTCCTTCCCTTGACAGAAAAGTGTTTGTCCTAATTTTTTCCCTGCTGCCTTTTTCAGTGGTGAGGGATCAGACAGTGGCAGTTTTACTGCCTCAGATCAGTGTTCACAACCTGCAGTGCATGGAAAACCCTGTGAAGGTATGGCAGAGCCAGTGTGGTGGGGGTTCTGAGGAGCTCTGGGATCTTGAAATTTTCCATGTCTGAGCCATCTGTTTGGTCTAGTGCCAGTCAGATAATACCACATCCTTCATCGTAGGTGCTCAGATATTGATTGGAATATGTAATAGGTAAATCATACAGATCCACATTTCAGAATGTCGGACAAACTGCTTTGTCTGTACTTGATCTATAAAATGGGAAGATATTTTGTCACAGTCCTTTTTTTTTGGTGTGTCTTCTTTCACTGGGAATCAGACTGTAAAGTTAATTGTAGCCAAAGGCTTTTCTTTCTCGTGTCTGTTTAATATGACATCTCTCTCTGATTAGAGACTGAAAAACCCACACTACAAAAGAAAAATGGCTTTTTTTAAGTAAGTATGTTTTCTTGCACAGAGACAAAAAAAAAAAAAGGCAGTTTTCTAGCAGAGAAGGTGGGAGGTAATTAGGTAAAATCTTTGCTTTTAACAAACCATTCACAAATGGTTTGAACCTCAGGTGAAGTAACTTAAGTTCCATGTTTGCGTGCATGTGTAGAGAGCTGGCTCTGCGTCTTGTCTCTCTGGTGGTGCAGTGCCTTGTGATGGGGCACTGTGTCCCCAGGGCAGGGACAGGACACTCAGTGTTGCCCTGCCCTCCCTGCTGTTCCCTCAGCGCCGGGCGAAGCTCAGCATCCACCAGCTGGTCGAGCGCTTCCTGCTGGGGCTGCCGGAGGAG
>JAWWEU010000091.1:67927130-67937393 GCA_035583155.1 Acropternis orthonyx
GAAGGGAAGGGAAGGGAAGGGAAGGGAAGGGAAGGGAAGGGAAGGGAAGGGAAGGGAAGGGAAGGGAAGGGAAGAATAAAGCTGAAGGAGCATCTGTGTTTTCTTTCTTTCTGTGCACTTTGCTTTCTTGATAGACCAGGGCTTGAGCTGGGTATATTGAAATGGCCAGTTCACTTTGAAAAGTAAAAAAGATGGACTGTGATCCCCATGTTAGGAGGGAAGAACCAGCACAAGAATACTGTGTAGTGCATGCATTTTCCTGGCACATATGATAGATTTCTTTTTAATACCCCCAGTATTTTGTAATTTGAACTGCTGCCTGCTATTTGTTTTACTTTAATCTGTGTCATTTTTCTGTGTTTTTTATCTTCCTTCACACTGTCCTTCAAGTTATGTATTTCTATCCAGCATCCTACAATATTAGGGGGCCTTTTCATGAAAGAAGAACTGTATTTGTGGTGAGGAAAAAGTTCAATAAATTATCCATGTGATTTGTAACTGTCAGAGTACAAAATACAATGTACTTAAAAAAAAAAACCAAACAACACAAATGTTTGAATTTACATTCCATACTGGGAACTTATATTTTCAACTAAAACTAAACCTTTATCTGAACTGTCAATATTATAGATGGTGCCTTTATAAATATAAAGATTTGCATAGTTTTTATCAAATTGATGCACTTAACTGATTTAACATTCCAGTCTTTTATTTAGAAAGGGAGGGAAAGATAATATTTAAAGGAATATGAAAAATGGAGCGCCTTTTTTCAGGTCAGTTCATCAATCTGCCTTGCATTAGTTCACTTCAGACACAGGAGCTCTTTATGGTGTTTGTTAAGGATATACTGCCTGAGAGATGGATTCTGGGATCGGTCATCCATCTTGGTTTTCAAACTCTGCTTAGGAATTCTCACTCTTCCTATGCCCTTTTGGTACCAGAAGTTCTGCATGTGGTGGTGAATGGCTTGACCAATACTGAAGACTAATTTAAGAATCACTAGTTGGAGCAAGGAGGTTTGGCTTGGTTTGGTTTGGCTTGTTCTAGTTCAGTTTGATTTGTTTTGTTTGGTTTGGTTTTTGTTTTGGTTTGGTTTGGTTTTTTTGGTTTTTTTTTAAGCCCCACATTAAGTTCAGGGTTGCATTTTGAGATCTTGAGATCAGCTTTAACCTACGGATTACTGTGTGCTGTGTGAGCACTCTCCATGGATGCTGCAAATCTACTGTGGTTTTCCTGAACTGTGAATTCCTCATAACCTAACTCGATCTGTCAGACTGCCCTTCCCTTTCCTAGCCCTGGATAAGTCCTACATCTAGCCAGTTCAGGCAGCAAGTCAGCAAAATCCTGGTCCAATCCTTTTATAATGTTGGCTTTCTTATGGCTGAACTCACTGAACTGATTTACTCAGTGAGTTCAGGAACACAAGGGTTGGTGCAACTGAGGCAGGGTGTGTGTCTGTGACAGTCCCAATTTAACTTATCCTGCCACAAAACAGCACCTTTGAACTACCTCAGACTGTTGATACAGAAGATTTTAGAACTGAAAGTGGTCATTTTGGTCCCTGGTGCTTGCCTTGTGGTGGTTTGTTTAACAGTCTTACCCAGGGAAATGATATTAAGGAGTATTCAATCCAGTGCACTAAAGCATAATAGAATTGGATAGCAGGAAGGTTAGGTCAAATAAATTCAAATGGAAAAGAATGAATACTGTCAAGGTGTTTAAGCACTTTGTAAGCTTAGCAAAGAAGGTGGTAAATCCACAGTGGAGCCTTTACTTCGAGACTGGATGTCTTACTTAATGATAAGCTATAGTTCAGCTACCAGAAAGTTATTGGGCTTGATAGTGTTCAGTTAGGGAGAAAGAAAGAATAATTCCCTCCGCCACGGTGGGTGAGATCCTATGGCCTGTGTTAAACAGAAGGTCATGCTTGCAGAGGGCTATGATCAATTCTCCTTTGAGATCTATGATCTCTGCTGGTAGGTGTTTTAAGTTTCTATTTGCTCTGTGTTTTGCTGAATACGTGAAGGAAATCCCAGACTTCTTTATGTGAAATTGGTTGCAGTTGTATTAATCTCTCAAAAGTTATCTAGCCTTTGAAAACATACACCTCAATACAAAGAGTAACAGACTGCGGTGTCCTCTAGACACTCCCAGGTTGCTAGAGCCCTAGAAGTTTTCCTATAATATTAAAAGTTTAAATCCTGTTTCTGACAAGGAAGTGGATATTGGACACAGGCTCTTTCAAATTTCGATTTTTGTCCCCTATCATCCAAATGGGTTCTGCAGCCTCAGTATTAGGCAGCCTGGATTCACATCTGGGAGAATCCAGTGACTGAAAAAGGTGGGTCATACTCCTATAGGTGGAGCACAGAGGTGAGAGGTTTCTGAAAGCAGTGGGCATGTATGCCCATGGATTGTCCAACTCTGGAACCCTCTCCAGAGACTAGGCTCTATTATTCCCCCCCTGACACTCCAAAAGGGATAGTTTCTATTCTTTCACCTGATACTCAATGTTATGTCCTTCAGGAATGAGAGTTCAAACTCCACCTAAGCTGGGTTGGTGGAGTTTATCCAAAGCACCAGGTTCTTCACAAGCATCATAGAATATGCTGAGTAAGAAGGGACTCATAAGTATCATTGGGTCCAGCTTCTGGCCCTGCACAGGACACCCCAAGGATCATATCATGTGGTTGAAAGTGTTGTCCAGATGCCTCCTGTCAGCCTTGCTGCTGTGACCACTTCCCTTAGGAGCCTGTTCCAGTGCCCAACCACCCTCTGGGTGAAGAACCTTTTCCTAATATCCCACCTAAACCTTCCCTGACTGAGATTCATGCCATTTCCTCAAGTCCTGTCACTGGTGAAGAGAGTGAAGAGATCAGTGCCTGCCACTCCACTCCACCTTGTGAGGATGCTGAAGATCCCAATGAGGTCTCCCCTCACCAAGTAACCTCCGCCATTTCTCACACTCTTCCCCTCCAGGTCCTACAACATCTTCATTGCCCTCCTTTGGACACTTTCTAATGACTCAATCTCTCGCTTCCATTATGTCCCCTCAAACTGCCCCAATATTGCAGGTGAGGCCACCCCAGTGCAGAGCAGGGCGGGACAATCCCATCCCTTGCAGCCTGTGATGCTGTGCCTGATGCCCCCCAGGACAGGGATGTCCCTCCTGGCTCCAGGGCACAGCTGACTTGTGGCCAACTGGCCGCTGACTTGTGGCCAACTGGCCACTGACCAGGACCCCCAGAGCCCTTTCCTGGCACTGCTTCCCAGCATCTCATTCCACACTCTGTACAGACATCCAGGATTGCCCCATCCCAGGTGCAGAATCCAGCACTTCCACTTGTTGAACTCCATATAGTTGGTGATTTCCCAGTGCTCTAATGTGTTGAGGTCTCTCTGCAGGACCTCACTGCCTTCAAGGGAGTCAACAGCTCCTCCCAGTTTAGTATCAAACTTGCTTAGCACCCCTTCCAATTCTCCATCCAAGTAATTTAGAAAGATGTTGAAGAGAACTGGGTTGATGATGTAGCTTCCACAGGGAAAGAAATCCTGATCAAATCCATATCAAGTAGCATCCACAGGGAAAAAACAAAATAAACCAACATAACAAGTGCCTCCCCACCCAGAAAAAAAAACCCCAAAAACAAACAAACAAAAAAGGCCACAAAACCCCCACAAGTCCCCCAAAACCAAACCAACCAACCAACAAAACCAAAGAAAACACACACACACAAATTCCCAAAGTCAACACACCCATGATTTCCATTATAAATTATCCTTCCTACTGTCTTTAGTCTTCACTGAAGACTATTGAAGTCTGTCTCTTCCTGAAGCCTTCCCAAGTTGAATATGAAGATAGAATCAGGGTTCGAGTATTCTGTCTGCTGAGCTGGTCTGCTTCAACAGCCCCCACATTTCACTGGCCCGTGAAAAGAAGTACTAATCTAGTGATCATATTCTTCTCTCTCTGGACCACTCTGACAGCTTCCTATGAACATTAGTGGCATTGGAGGATTTTCTAGACTGCCTGCTGTCCACAGAAATGTGACAGAAGTGTTATGAGCCCCATGTACTTTGGTCCCTTTCTATATAAAGCGTTGACAATCAAGATTCAGCTTATTCATGTAAGAATCTTTGAATTATCTTTTAGAGATCAAAATACCTCTCTTAAGTGCATTGAAGAATTCACAATTTCCATCTGAGAGAAAGCTGAAGGCTGCAAATTGTTACGATTCCTAAACTTGACCTCACCATTTTTGATGTGGGAAAGGCCAGACCAGTATTGTTAACCTGCTCCTCTCGAATGCCTGCTGTTCACTGCTGCTCTGGAGAAAAGTGAATTTTACTACTTGTCAGGATTATGTAGTTCCAATGCAATGGCATTTACGGTGCATTATGGCAGCTCCAAGCATAGGGCTGCAGTTCTAATGTAGGCTAAATCCCCCACTGCTGTCTCTTCCTCAGCAGTAAGCGTCTCATCTGTTTTCCTTGTTTCCTCTCTTTGATGTTCTTACTGAAATTAATCGCTTGGCAGCAGCAAAGGCTTGCAACTGGCCTCCTGTGACTTAGCTATCTATCATGGATTTTATTTAATATAATAGTACAAAATCTTCTCTCATTTAAATCTGTTTTGATGTTTGTTTGGGAAGTTCATGAGTTATTATCTCTCTCCCTGCACTCGCTGAAGCCATGCAGAGCTTAGGAATTGCTAGTTGTCCATTCACAGCAATGGTGGCCATCCCAAGTGCTTGTCTTCTTTGGAATTAAGCTGCTCCTTAAGCCCAGTTTGCTGCCTTTCTCTCTCCTCGTGGAGATGAAGGTTTGCACAGAGACTGTGAGACATGTCAAGGCCACAGCAATCTGTCATGTGATGTGCGGGTGGGTCTGGGAATCTTCGCCCTTCTGCATGTTTGTTAGGTTGTGATCTACTATGATCAAAACTCCTGACACTGACCCAAAATAAGTCTGGAGTGTAATTCTCCTTTGAAAAACAGGGCTGTTTTTCAGGCAAATGGGTAAGGAACCAGGTGTACATTAAGAACGTAGAAAGGTTGGAATGAAAGCAAAGTTAGTCATTCACTGGAGAAAGAGACATGTGGTCCTGATGCAGATGTCAGACAGGAGCACAGTGAGCCTGCTTGACTGGCATAGGCTAGATATTAGATGGGACCCTGAGCACCCTGCTCTACTGGAAGGTGTCCCTGCCGAGGGCAGGGGGGTTGGAATGAGATGGTCTGAATTCACATAGTAAGTGTGTGTCTTGTTGAAGAAACATGAAGGTCCTTGTCAGTGCCTGACCAAGAGGGCGACTGTCTCCTCATCCTAAATCAGTGGGATCTCAAAGAGATCTGATAATTGAAAAGTGAATAGTAAATGGAGGCTGTCAGGGAATTTGTTTCAAAATCATGCTATAGCTCCAAAACAAGCCATTGCAGCCTCTGCCAAACAAAAGCTGACAATCTTGGTTTCTTTTCTTACATGAAGGTTGCAGAGAGACACATTGCTACCAGAGACAGAACAAAGCATCAGGACAGGGCTCTGTAATGTGGGATTGTCAGTGCTCCCGTTTTAAGACCAGAGTCTATTTGCTCCATTTAATAATAACATAAGACAAAGAAGTAAGTGTGTGTGTTTCCCCTTTTTAGCAGTTAGCTTCCTAGGCCTGTTGCTTAACTCCTGAAATAATATCCAGGTATTAATCCTGTGGTGTTGAAATGCTAATTAGTTCTCTTATTTTATTTTAATATTTATATTTTATATCTATTGTTTCATTATTTAGTTTTTATAAAGATATATTACATTCACTTTATTTTCTGAAAGTGTACTAGTAGGAAATACCTATTAGAACAGATGAAGTGGGTAACTAATGGGATCAGTAACTGTGAAAAATAGCATTTAAAACACTTAGAAGTATTTTTACCAAAATGTTTCTGTAGTTTCATTTAAAAAATAGGGTAAATTTTCTTCAGTCAGATGGTGGAATGACAGACTAGCACTATTTAATTCTTTATGAAAGCTTTGTCACTGGTTAAAGAGAGAAGACTACCTGCATCAAGGAGGTTTGGAAGTTAGGACCACAGCTCTGAAATGATGAAAGATGGAAAGAATGACATACTTTTAAGAGAACAGAGATGATGTTTGAGGGATCAAGCTTCTCAGCTTTAATTCAGAATGACTGTGTCATTTTAAATAATAATTTAGGGTTACCTAGTGGATAAATCCAAGTCAGACTGTAGTCATCCTCCTGTAATCAGTGGAGAGAGGTGCCATCAGAGGAAGAACAGGGTGAGTGGTGCTGAGTTTGAAACACCCTGTCACTTTTCATTAGCATTGTATAGAGTCCAAGTTGAACTGGGGAGGAAGAGAAAATATTGTAGTCAGAGAGAAAATGTTGCAATCATATATAGAGCATATACTGGTAAAAATATAAAAGTAAGTTTCATAAGTTCTCTGAGATCTAAATCATTAGAACTAAACATTAACTTCTGCTCCAGAATTTTTAGCTTAAAAAAAATACAGAAAAAAACATAGGAATTACTAAAAAACATCGACAGACCAGCCATGAAAAAAAAAGCTGAGTCAGAGATAATATGCTGGGCACAGTAGTGTATATTTATTTACTTAATTTTCAAGAACTCATGTGTGTTGTGTTGGCTGAAATATTATCACCATACTTTTCTATCAAAGAGCTTTCATTTCTTCTGGAGCATTATCTCCACCGCAGCTACAGGCAGAAACGGACAAATTGATTCTTGAGTTTTCTTCCATGGCACAAAACCTTTAAAATTAGCAAGTATTGACTGAAATACTGGACCATGTTGAATATTCAGAGCACTTGAGTTTGTGTACCTGTTGACTTCAACAGCAAAGCAAACAAAACTAACCCTTGTGAAAAACTAGTATTTTACAAAACAAACACAGTTCTTGTGTTCTTTCATATTGCATATCCTTTCCATATCTTTTCATCATTAAAAGAAGGGCTGTACTCACAAGTATTTAAAATAGCATTATGAGGGTAGTATTGATGACATCTCAACAATTTCCTAAACAAACAGAAAACTTTTAGGGGTTTATTGAGTGGATTCTTCTGTGTTAGAGAAAGTCTGCTATCCCAAAGCTCCACTTACATATGTCTAATTCATCAGTGCTGATGAATTCCTAAGGGAGATTCTGTCTTACGCTGCTAAAACAGAAGGTGGTAATTAAGAACAACTGCAGCAAAGTCTTAATAGCAGTGAGAATTGAGGAGGGGCTGTTAAAAATCACAGAACAGGGGCTGTATTTTTTCATCTAAGTCTCCATTATTGCCTGTTAGATTTCTCCCAGGAAAATCTACCAAGAGAATAGCAGAGCCATATATGAGTATACTTTCTTCCTTTGCTTGTTGGGTCAACACCATGTTGGTAAAACACCACTGGGGTCTTCCTGGGAGGAGAACACCTCTGTTATATTCAACCAAAGCCAAAGACTGGTAATTTAATATGCCATCAAGCTCATAATTTCATTTCATTATGTATTGAATTCACGCAGTGATTTCATCATTCTGAGTCTATTGATTTACTGATTTAGTTTTAATTGTGACCTCAATTTGACCATTGCGTTGTTCAGTCTTTAATTGTCCTACTAAAAATGTAGTATATTAGCTCACTAATAGGTGCTTTTAAGTGAACATTTGCTTGCTCATCCCTTTAAATAAATCCATTAGAAGTATACAGAACTGTTTTATTCTGTCTGCCTGCAATGTGGGTCACACATTCTGAAGAGACAATTAACCTCAAGTGAGGAATTTGCAAGCCACTGAGTTATTGCATTGAAAAGTAAAACCAAGGTCTTTTCACCTTATTATGTGAGACACTATAAAACCTTCAGTTTCTTGCTGGAGAGAGAATTTCAGAGCAGAGATGAAAAGATAGGATGAAATTAATAGAAATGCTGAAGTTTGGGGTTTTCCTTTTCCCTTTCACATTAGGATATCACTGAGAGAATACAGTTCCACTCAGGGTCCATCTGGTGGCACTGTTAGCCGAAGTCTTTATTTCACAGGCAGAACAAATTGTACACAAGAGAAAGAAAAGGACAAATCTCACTAATGGAGGTTTTCATGTTGAAGTGGTCAAGTGACATGGTCAAGCCTCATTTTATGTGTCTGTACCATCCCAGTCTTGTCAGTCTCACTCTCAGAATTCCCACACAGCGAATATTGATTTTTTTTCCCCCTTTCCTTCCCTTTTTTTTCCTTCTTTTTCTTCTTTTTTTTCTTTTTCTTTTCCCCCAGTTACCACAAATACCAGAGAATGGAAAAATGTCCATTTGCTAAATAAATGCCCAAACTTGTGAAAATCTGCATAGATATGTGTGCATGTGTAATTTTTTTTCCCTGAAGTATCAGAAATTTGGTAACACTGAGCCTGAAAAACTTATTAGCATTCCTAAATAGAAATTCAAAAATTTGAAGTGCAGAGGTGCTGAACACATGGGTTGAAATATCTTATCTATCAGTTCTTATTTTATAACTTTAAAAGCACTCAATATGTTCCTACTTGGAACTGCTTGTGAAGACAGCCTTGCTCTTTCACACTTTATGCAATAATTAAGAGTTAATATATCCCTTTTTCTTGGACTTTAAAGTCACTGAGATTACAGAATTTTTAGTGTCATCAGTTGAGGTCACTGATGGAGAGATTCAGGTGCCTAAACTTACATGTCCAAGGCTATATTATATGCCATAAATTAGATCCAAGACACCTCTGCTGTTCTTCAGGTAAGGCACAGGAAATCTGGAGCACCCATATCCCACTGGAAAGTGTAGAAAACCACATGGGGTAATCTCTCCCTGAGTGTTACAAGGCCTTTGTAAACTCAGGATGCCTCAGTTCTCTGGGGAAGGAATGCAAATGCTGCACATATCAGTGTCTGCGTGTGGCACTGGGGTAGGGGCTCCTTCCACCTTCCCCTCCTGTATATATTCTCCTGTCATTTGTTTGGTGCTGCCTTTGGCATTCTTAGGGCCACATCTCAGGGGAGGAAAGAGTAGTAGTGGTTTTCTGCTATTTATTTAATTATATTGGTACAGCATACATCCAGAATCAGCTCAAGGGAGGCTGTAAGTAAGGGACAAGAAGGAAGGATGGCAACCTCCACTTTTGGCAGCAGAAGTCCATTATGGCATTTCCTCCGTTTGAATCAGCACCTCTTGTGTTTCCCCTCAGAGGGCTTTGGCACTCTATTCATCAGGCCAGCTGGCTGTTTTCAGGCCCCAAGCCAGCATCTCTCCCCCAGATTTCATGTGGGAGAATATTTGGCATCTCCGTCAGCATGGCTTATACCCTCTCTGGAGCTACTCACTTAACTTTGTGGTACTGGGCGAGTTGTGGATTTTGGAGATGGGATTTAGCTGCTTTTATGGGCCAAGGATCCCACACCTAAAATTGCAGGTATGCATGTTGGGACATTCTGAAAGCACCAGCAAACTGGGCACCAAACTCCAGATAAGCGTTTGTGAAAGTCTTGCTATAGCTTTGTTCAGAAAGAAGCATCAGAGTTCAGGCTGTCACACCCCTCTTACTTAGGTACTCACCCCCCAAAATACTCATAGTTAAGTCAGTAGGGGTAGATCTCATTTGTGGTTGCTGTGAAGTTTGATTGAGTTTAGGTTCCCTTCCTAATCAAGCCATTAACTTTTAAAGAAGCAGCAGAGAAGAACACAATGCAACAGCAATAAAAATAATTAGTGCTGGAAACGGGTCTTTGTTGCTGTCTGGGAATTTGCAGAGGAAACCTGAGTTTTGACATACATTGTTATTGTCATGCTGCATTGATATTCAGACTGATGGTTGCTCAATGTATCTCTCTCTCCTTTTCCCAGTATAATGTGAGACAAATTTGCACAAGATGAGAATGTCTACGTGTTCAAAATGCAGACTTTCAACGTGATACTGTAAGAAAGGAAGTTTGTAATTGAAAATTAATTCATACTGGAAAGTGTAGTCAATAGACAATTACTGAGATACAGCTTGTGTTTATTGCTTGAGGAATTTTACACAAGATTTATAACAACCAAAAGCAATTACCTTTACATGTAAAGAACAGTCTAAAAAGATGAAACTTAATTAATGTAGAAGCCTTCAAACATCCTTTATCTTGTGTAAATAATCACTAACAAAGCAGTAATTAAAAAAAAAATTATGTGTGAAAGTCAGCATGTTATACATGTCAATAAAGATTACAGAAAAATACTCACATTGTTCACAATTCTTGTCC
>JAWWEU010000091.1:67963915-67985744 GCA_035583155.1 Acropternis orthonyx
CCCCCCCCACCCCCCACCAAAAAAAAAAAAAAAAAAAAAAAAAAAAAAACCCTAAATGAATACCAAGCTGCTTTAGTGAAACAAGAGGTTGAGGAGGGAGAAGAGTTACCAAGATTTCTTCAGGCAATCATCATTAAAGCAAGAGCAAAGAAAGATTTAGCTCTGAGGAAGAACCGCAGCAATAACATCAGAACAGCTCTCTGATGCAGATAACCTCAATGTTCACAGATAGCATTTTTCATGAGTTTAAAGCGGAGAAAAGTAGACAGACAGATAGAGAAGGATAATGATTCATTAGTTTTCCATGAGGCTGTAAAGAATGACAGAATATACCTATATTTACCATGAAAAGAAAACATCTGTGATGGGTTGACCCTAACTGGATGCAAGGTGCCCATGAAGCTGCTCTAACAATCTGCTCCTCAACTGACCAGAGGGGAAGAAAATTAGATTAAAACCCCTTCATGGTTCAAGACAAAGATAATTTAATAAAAAGCCAAAGCAAAAACCTCTCATAGAAGCATGGGAAAGCAGAAGCATCAACAAGGTCATGTTCAGCCATTTAGAATCATAGAATCACACAATAGTTTGGGTTGGAAGGGACCTTTAAAGATCATCTAGTCCTACCCCCCTGCATTGACCAGGAATGTCTTCAGTTAGATCATGTTGCTCAAATCCTGATCCGACCTGGACTTCTTCAGAGGTGGGGCTTCAATACACATAATAGTTGTTCCAGAAGACCAATGTTGAAATAATAATTGACCCCCTCCTTCTCCTCCTTTATCCAAGCTTTTGTTGCTGAACAGATGTGATATGGTATGGAATATCTCTTTGGTCAGTGTGGATCAGTGTTCCTGGCTGTGTCACCTGCCAAGATCTTGCCCACCCCCAGCCTACTCTTGGGGGATGCTGAATAAACAGCACTGATGCTGTTTCAGCGCTGCTTGGCAGTAGCCAAATCATTGGTGTATTTTGAACTCCCTTCTGGCTCCCAATACACAGTACAGCCCTGAGAGTGTGGCTGTGTAGAAATGAACTCCATCTCAGTCTGATGCAATACAGGTTAAAAAGAAAATTAGGGAAAGGTTGCAACTATAGTCCACTGAATTAATGAAAATGTAGGAACTGAGCTCAGTGAAATGATTGAAATTAAAGGAGCAATGGTGAGTAAAAGAGAAGGAATGGAAGGTCTCATGTACTTGTAATCACAGATACACAGCACTTTCCTCTTTTTTATCCTCATTATCACAGGCACATACATGTAATTACAGGTACACACCTGTAATTACAGGTACACACCTGTAATCACAGATACACAGACAAAATCCCTTATAAGCATGTTAATACAAAAATACTGTAGGAGAACAGTGTGCCAGTTTAAATTTTAGCAAAAGAAAAAAAAAAAAAAAGAAAAAAGTAGACCAACATTTCAGAACTCAAGGGATGTGAAAACTATGACAGCCAATTCTTGACAGAATTCCTTTCACTGGATGTTTTTAAGGACAAGTTATATGAAGTGAGGTTTTGGTTGTGCGCTTCCATAGAGGCCTGTGCTGTGGTTCACATGACTACGAATGTACTCTCACATGACCATTATGAGGTTTGTGCTGCTATGGGGAACGTGCCCACCTAAGTGATAGAAGAGCTTTGGACAGTATGGCTGATGTTTCCACATAGCATGTACAATACCCAGAGCTCATGACAGGGTCTTGAGAAAAGAAAACCTTCCACATGACAGATATGATTCTTGGGTTCTAAATAATATGTTGGGTGAACATGGGAATTAGTTCTTGGGAGAACTGTTTCAGGGCACCTTATTGCAGCACTATGTGACATGAGCAATCACCAAACCTTTTTCTTCACAAAGAAAATTACTGATGAAGGGATCAGCCCTAGTGGAGTAATTGACACATTTGCAAAATTTAAGAAAAACAACCCATTGATCCTGATCCCACTTTTACCCACAAGGCAGCAAAAAGTCAAATCGCAGATTGCTGTATTAGCTGGCAAGGAGCTTGATTTGCCTTTGTATCCATTTTGGAATAGCTATTCTTATTGGAATTCTGTCTGACTGTGCAAGGTGAGATGGTTCAATTATTTAATCGTGCCATCACTCTCAATTTGAAAGGCCAGTGCTAGAGCAAATGTGCTTACTGTTTAATTTATACCAATACTTAACCTAGTTGGTCTGCTCCCTGTTTGCGTGTCTTCAGTAATGTATCAGAATGTAATGGATATTTCCTCCATTTTTATATCTGTCAAATTTTATGAGACTCACATTCCATGGGTGGCTCTGAATATGAAAGCTTTTTTCATGTCTGTGTGCTTTTCCACAGACACAAGGATTCTGGGAGAGTGATGGGAAGAAAGATACCACTTTAAACCTGTCCTCTTTCATATCAAGAGGCAAAGATTTGAAGCTTCAGTACGCATCTGCAATTAATTTATAAATGCTTGTAACATGCTGATTACTTCCATGGTAATTTGTTTTATTTTGCAAGTATGTTAGTTATCTGTCAGTATTCTAGTCAATAAAAGCCTTTCAAATACGTGCTTTCTCAGCCTGTGTTACGCAGTCTAACAACACTTTCAGCTTTTGCTACAGACTGTCTAAAGGGTTTTTTTGATGGTCATTTAAATTTTGAGTCTTACAGATGGTAAAATTTTAACAGTAGAAATCAGGACACGAAGATGAGAAAAGGTGGTTGTTTCTTTGTTTTGCTAGAGAATATCCGGTTAAGCCTACTTAATCAAATGCCACACTGAAAAACTGAGCAACCAGCAAGGTAAAATTAGGAGGTGTTTGGAGTAATCTCACAAGTGAGTGATAAAACATATACTTTAGCATTGTTTCTGAAACAATCTTGGTATTTCACATAACTAGCTTTGCACAGGATCTGGAATAACTTTGCCCAACTAACATCAAAAGATTATTTATTTAACTGTGATAGTAAAGCTTTCTGAAATATTGTGCCCATAAATGATGGGGAAAACAAAGATGCAGTCCCCCTGTAATCAAATTATGTCTTTACATTATGTGAACACCGTTTCAGACAAATTGCAAGGAAGGAGTTGAGTGAAGGGATGAAGTGAAATGTTTTAAAAATGTTTTTGAGGGAACTGTTCAAAGTTATGCTTCCTCTCCTATATTTTTTTAAAAAATGTTGAAATTGAAAATTTTCAAAACATTAAAAAGCACAATTTTGAAGAGATCTTCCTAATGCTTCAGATTTGTTATAATTTTAATAAAACAGGCTGAAATCCTGAAAGAAGGGCGAAGCTGTGTTACTTCTGTGCAGTGTCACTTATTAGTATCCAAACCCCTAAGTA
This sequence comes from Acropternis orthonyx, assembly GCA_035583155.1. Taxonomy (NCBI): domain Eukaryota; kingdom Metazoa; phylum Chordata; class Aves; order Passeriformes; family Rhinocryptidae; genus Acropternis; species Acropternis orthonyx. Next base: position 67,967,246 of record JAWWEU010000091.1, read on the forward strand.
CTCAAACTCCAAATGGTAGTGGTCTCTCTTCCCATGCTCTTCTTTATGTAAATGGAAATGACTGGAGTTATGTATCTTCAGTTCTGTGATATTAGTTTACCTGTGACTGTACCTTTTCTGACTCCAAGGCTGTTTTGTTCTACATCTGCTCTCTCTGATTTTTCAAACAAAATTGACATAACACCACAGGGAATAGGCTGGAGATTATTAACTAATGGAAATCAAGTGAAGTGGTGCTCAAGAGGTCTATATTCATACACCATTATTTCTGAAAAATTCATAATTAAAAATAAATAAATAAAACAGATTAAGGCTGTGATTGAAGAAGAATATCAACTCCAATATTTTCCAGTTAGGTGATAGTCAACTATTAGCCATCTAATCTTAATGCTTACAGTGCTTTGGTTTGAGGTACAACATAAATTTTAATTTCTAACTTTTATGATAATAATATTCAGGCAGTATGTTTACTCATCTAATGACAGCAACCTACCGTCTGCCACGGTGGGCCACCAGTGCTATTCAGCATGTGGGAGTGGAACCACCATGTTGCTGTTTGACACGGTGAGAAAGACACAGGGAAGGCACGGTTCAGTAAAACCAGTACGTCAGCTTGTGTTTGGACCAGCTGCATGACCCCAGACCAGTATCCATGATGCAAAAGCTTTTGTGAGGGCAGCAGAGTCACACCGGTGCAATGTGAGTTCAAAGGAAGTTTGAAATAATATTTGCTAAGGGACAGGGAACAGAGGCTGCTGCTGTTTGCCCAATAAAACAAATTCAATATCCGAATGAAATTGGAACATGTAATCAATATTGGTCTAGCGAGAAAAGAAACAATAATCTTATAGCTTGTTGGAAAAGGCATACCTTTAGTTCACCTTCTGGTCATGCTGCAAAGCCATCTGTTTTTCTTCCATCCTGTTTTCTTAAAGATTTTGAGGAGCACATAGATTGAGCTTACTGTGCTGTAGGGCCAACCTCTTATTGTTTGTCTCTGCATTGATACTATTCTTTCATATTAATGAAGTTATTTCATAGGAAAAAGTGTGCAGGAATGACTACAGAGGAACAAGGAATACAGAGCGCTGATTTTGCAGAAATAAATTAGCTTGTAGAATAGGGTCACATCATTAAAAATGAAGGCCAGTGGAAATGACAGCTTCAAGATCAAATGTTCAGGGAAGCTGTCCACAGGCTTACCGTGGGGTTTAAGTACATGGCGACATTCACAGGAAAGAGGGAGACCTTTTTGCATCAAAGGACTGGTAATTTTATGAAGATGATGAGGGGACTGTAACATCTCTCTTGTTAGGAAAGGCTGAGGGAGCTGGGCCTGTCTAGCTTTGGGATGACTGAAAGGGGATTCTTATCAAAGTCTACAAGTATCTGAAGGGGGTGGTGCCAAGAGAATGGAGCCAGGGTGTTTCCAGTGGTGCCCAGCAAAAGGACAACAGACAATGGGCAAAAACTGGAACACAGGATGTTCCATCTGAATATGAGGGAAAAGTTTACATTGAAGGTGACAGAGCACTGGAACAGGTTGCCCAGAGAGGTCGTGGAGTCTCCTTCCCTGAAGGCATTCAGACACCACCCAGATGTGATCCTGTGCAACCTGCTGCAGGTGAACCTGCTTTAGCAGAAGGGGTTGGATGAGTTGGTCTTTAGAGGTCCCTTCCAACCCCAACCATTCAGTGATTCTATGATCCTGTGGTTAACTCTCAGTGGCGATGACAGCATAAATGCCCCAGGAACACACATCAGAAGGACTGTTGGAGTGTAAGTCTTGCTGAGGCAAAGCTGAGGGAACACAGGTAAACTTATTGATCTAGACATTTTTCTTTCCTACATCTCTACATTCAGCATGATTTTAGTGTCTCATTTTTTCTATGAAATTTGATATAATGCATGATTTTTATGAATGTTTCTTTTTTTTTTATTTCTAGTCCTTCCCTCTACCTTGAAGTGAATTGAATTCTACTGAGGTATTTTTAATACCTAAGAGTCTAGTTAAACATTTAATTTCATCCTTAAATTCAGAGTCAGCTGTGGGTTAAAAGCTACTGTTAGAAGCTCTTCAGCTCCTGGGAGCTCTTACTTTGAAGAATATAACAGCTACAGAAGGAAATGAGCGACACAGTGCAGGTAGACCAGAAAATGGAAATTTGAGAAGATAAATGTTATTGTCTTCTTCAAGAATGAAAAGCAAAGCTGCTCATGAGGGGCTTCATTGGAAAGGAGGGAAAGGGGAAACAGAGAGCTGAGAACATGAGAAACCACTGAGAACATGGGAGGGGGGGAGGGGGTTGGGAGAAGAGAAATAAATAGGCTGGACTAAGGAGAGTGAAGTAAAGGAGTAATACCAGTAACACCAGTAATGACCAGAGAGGAGCCTAATACTCTGTCCAAGAAACAGAAAAAAATGAGGATAGACTGTTGTTTTAATTGAATATCTTGCCAGTATCAAGCATGAGTTCCACTAAATTAACAAGAAAGTAGAGTTTTATTTTTTTGATGTTTTTTTTTTGTTTGGTGGGGTTTTTTTGGTTGTGTTTTGGTGTGTGGTTTTTTTTGTTTGTTTGGGGTTTTTTTGTTTGTTTTTTTGTTTGTTTTTTTGTTTGTTTTTTTGTTTGTTTTTGTTTTTTGGTTTTTTGTTTGTTTGGTTGGTTTTTTGTTTTGTTTTGTTTTGTTTTGTTTTGTTTTAAGATACAAGAGTAAAACTTGACATCCACTGCTCTTGGAACAAAATGACAAAATATCACATATGTAACCTTACCTCTGCAAAGCTTAGATTGCAAGCTTTTATTGGGTATATGAGGCATTTCTCATGTTCTGTGAGTGACAAGGATATTGCCTATCTATTTATGTCTTTCTGCACAGTATCTGTCACTGACTCTACATTCATCTACCATGGATTTCAAAAATGGCAAAGTCTAAATGGCAAGGTGCAAAGTTTTCAGGTTTTCTGTTAGTGCGTTTTGCATTCCAGTAGTTGAACAGGCATGATGCTTTCTAATTCTGAATATAGCCTGCAAGAGAGAACAAAGGCACAAAAAAATACAAAATAATGAGACTGAAGCAATATATTCTGAGTAATAACTGCAAAACAACAAGTAAAAGAGTAGCAAAGATTCAAAGGCTATATATTTTTCCAGTGCCCTGTGAAAGTACAGCAAGTACAAATACATAAAAAAATTATATTCTGATTATTTTCTTTTAAATAGTTTTTTAAATCAGGCCCATTACTTTTCTGGTGTACATGGAAAATAACTGATTTTAAAAGATCACCTAAACCAGAGGGTTTGCAAATGGGCTCAGATATTCTTTCCATACTCTCAGCACAAATTCAGATGCAGTAGATGTTGTAAAGAATGTTGAAGCCATCAATAATCACAAATATCCTGCCTGTATTTTATGCCCTTCTTGGCTTCCAAGCAGTTAAAGCCTCTCTGAAAGTATACCATGCTTCCAAATGAGAGTGTCCAAAGTGAGTCTCAGAGCGATCCAAATGTGCCATTTAACATAATTCCTCATCTGATGCTTTGCTATCCACGGCGGGCATGGTAACTACATCCCAGTCACTGAATACTAATGTAATGTGCAGTGGTGCCATTTGGAAATTTTACTTGGAGTCAACTTTCAATAAGCCATTTCTCCTTTCTGATATGAAGGTTTTGTTTCAAAACGGACCTATTTGTGTAAATTGCAGGCAGGCCTGACTATTTTTGCACAGTTGAGGGAAAGCAGGCTGGTGCTTTTTATGGAGTGAGCTATCAGGTAGATACACATTTGACACGGAGTGCGCTGAGTTATCAACTTTCTCCAAGGGCAATCATATATCTTGTGCATCCAGATCCAAATTAAATCTGACATTTCATTTAAAGTCTGAGACATCCTCATGCTAAAGCAGAGCATGAGTGGTAAGAGTGGGAGGGCATTCAGTTTTTCTGGATGGATGTTTCCATTCCTGCCCTACTAGTCTGGATTGTAGATGAGGTCTAATTGCCCACCATCATCCTATATTTTACCCAGATAGAATTCTCAGATTTAATTATTTTCCAATGGCATTCCTGCCTATTTTAGTTGTTGCCTGGCAATGCTAAAGAGGGCCAATCTGAGCTAGCTTTAGATGGCATCATAAGCAGCATTATTTATGTAGCATGTTGTGAAGGTTTCTTTGCTTATACCCACAGCTCTCACATCAGCCCTGGTAGTTTGCAGATGAAAGTGCAGTCCCTGCATTTCCCAATCTCATTCTGTTCAAAATCTTTGTATCTCCTTATAGGTGTTCATTGCAGCCAATCTATTCATGCTCTCAACCTCAAATTAAAAAGCAGACTTTTGCTGAGGTGGTGGATGGGTAAAGGTCACCAGGATGGGTATGGCAAAGGTAGTATAAACAACTTCTGTGCTTCATTACAGCCATGGAAATATTCAGTTCCTGGACTGTTTTGTGATATTTATTGAAATAGACTCATAAATTCTCAAAATTTACACAGTATCACCCAGGAGTCACAGGATATAATCTATGTCTATGGAAGTAGGCTGAAATTTTGTGTTCATTCCACTTTTATTATGTTATTTTCCAGTGAAAACTGGATCAACATTGATGACCCAGTCCCAACAGAAGCATCCATAGCAGGATGTAATTTCCTAGGTATTTCATAGCAAAATTACTTCTGTATTTTTATACCTCCTCTGCCATGCCGCCCTGGGTCTGTTGTGAATATCATTGTATGCAGCATGATTATTATGAAGGAGTATTTTTCCTGATTAAGAATATTGTTCATGGCAGCAAATGCTAAGGGTGAGGAGGCCCTTAATACATGCTCCTATTGTTTCCTTCATTATACTTTATTTCACGTGTCACAGGCAGACACATCTCATACATCTTAATTATTTGATTATCTTCCAAGATGGAGATATTTTTACTGCCTCCAATGTGGGGGAAGTTGCAAGGAGTGGAAGATGCTGTGTATGAGTATAAACAGAAATAGAGGAAGTCACACCTTGTATGAAATTGTTTTCACATTTCCTTCCCTATTGATTTTTCGAAAGATAATTATTGTGGGTGTAGTGTGAGTTGCTCTCATTAGGAACCCATTGATTGTTAGACATTATTATTTCTTCAAATCTTGGAATGGGAGGGAAAAGGTGGAGGGAAAAAATAGAGTCAATATTTTATGGCTTTAATGTTTGCTAATCGCACACTTCGGGCACTTCCTTTACCATTCTTTTTTAGTAATAAAACCCCTCAAAATGTTGTTGGGCTTTTTTTTGTTGTTGCTGTTGTTGTTTGTGGTTTGTTTGTTTGTTTTAATACACAATGACCTCCTTATTTTTATTAAGGTCCAAGAAGGAATGTTTATTCCTTCATGAAGAGCAACCTTGGATTGATTGAAAAGAATAATAGCCTATTCAACCCTTTTATGGCAAAGTGACCAGTCTTTCAATTGCATCTGCACTAGCCTGTGTTGGAAAAAAGATTTAGCAACATCACCCACCCCTGTGTATTCTGTTGGAGTGGGACTGTTCTTTCTGAAGTTATCCCTTCACATGATTTTCTAGAAGATCAGGGTAACCTGCAAACTAAAATTACATGTTCTCCCTTTTCCTGTCTTGACAGCAGTTGTCTGAAATGTCTCTTTAAGTCTAAGGAATTTGGTATTGACTCACTCCACAAAACCTTTCTGCCTATGTCGAAGGACTCTTCTCAATTTTCACATTTCTCTGTCTGCTTTGCTGTCACTGCAAAGTTTTTAACATATAGCAGACCCTGGAGGTGAAATAAAGAAATAATCCCTAAATCCCACGTGGGAACTAGGAGAAGAAACTTGGCAAAGCCCACAAGGACACCTAGGCATTGTGTGCCAAGGTCCATGGCAGAAGTCCCACAAGAATTCATTGTTCCTATGGAGGTGATGGGAGTGCTGGGCATGAACCATTGGGTTTCCAGGCAGCCAGTCCAGATGCTGAAGAAAAAAGGACACCCCAGATATTCCAAAAGATGTATGTGTGGTCTCCACCCAGTGCTGTGTTTGGGAGACAAAGCCAAAAGCCAAAGCTGAATGAGGTCAGACAGGCTTTCCTAAAATATCCCAACTTTAATTCCATCCCTGCCTGGGAGCTGCTAATGGTTTGGTTTTTTGTTTGTTTGTTTGTTTGTTTGGTTTGGTTTGGTTTGGTTTGGTTTGGTTTTGGCACCAAAGCTTCTCTACATATATTTGTTTCCTTGCTCACTGACACCTGAAATCTCATCCCCTTTGTTACAAACGTGTGTAGAAAGAACAGAATCACACACGTATTTCTGTCCTTAGAATCACAGAATCACAGAATGCTTTGGATTTAGAAGCATAGAATCACAGAACGCTGTGGATTGGAAGGGATGTTAAATGTCATCTCTTCCAAACTCTCTGCAGTGGGGGGGGGACACTAAACAAGGTTGCTCCAGCCCCTGTCCAATCTGGCCTTGAGCTCTTCCAGGGATGTGGCATCTGTTCCTCCTGGGCTTGACAAAAGCCTGGCATCTCCTAGGAAAAAGGTGTTAGGGGCTCAAATTCCTTTCACAAAAATAGGTGTGGGGGATCATTTCTATTCTGCCTGAGTGTGCGGAGCACAGAGCTGGCTTAGTCCAGGATGTGGTGCTCCCATCAGCCTCATTAACGATGGAAATGACTGTGGCTGCTCAGCTCAGTGCTTGCTGCATGCTGGAGGTGTGTTCTGAGTACATACACAGGGCAAGGTTTTTCAGAAGATTTAAGCATGAAAAGATGAAGGAATCCTATTTTGAGTTTCCTGCTGATCTTTTTGCTACATTGGTTTGTCACAACAGGAAGAAATTAAATTAACTCAGTCCTTGTGGGCTCATGCAATTAAATTCTATGTAAAGTTGAACCCTGGACACCTACGTGCTTCTGTGGATCAGGTGCTGATACATGTTATTTTTTTCAAGGCCATGAGTACTATCTGCAACGGATCAAGAGATTTCATCCAGAGTTACCCACTCAGCCCTTGTCCTTTGCCCGACAAAAGCTGCCACTGCCTCTCCACAGCTGCCAGTTTCACTTGCTCCTTGAAGGATGGCCTGGCTTTTAAGGGCATGTCTACATTGTCAGCTGCAGACAGACACATGCTGTGCTCTGAACTGGAGCTGCCTTTCCCTGTGAGCTGTGCAGAGATGTAAATGCCAAACTGCTTGCCATGCTAATGAGTCCAGCTGAGTGACATTGTGTCCTGCCAGGCTTCAGGCACATGCATTTCTTCCAGGCAGAGCAGTGAGGTAGTGATCAACATCCATCTTAAAACAACATTATTTTGTTTGGTGTCAGGGAGAAAAAGTATTAGAGAGACAAATAGGATTTAAAAATAACAAACAGCGGGAATATATATTTAGTCTTATGTTTCCAATTTGACATGTCACTCTGTGTCAAGTTAGATAGGCTTTGATCCCCCAAAAGGGACTTTTTTAATGTTCTAACAAAGCACTGGTGGTCTTACAGAATGGAGCATATCTTAGTGCTATGGTTCCCTCTGTTTTTTGCTGGCATGCACAAGCCAACAGTGAAATCTTTAGGTTAATACCATCAGCACGAAACCTGATCTTGTTTCAAATCCAGACTAAGCAATACTAAGTAAGCATTTAGAGTGCAGGTTCTGTAAATATGATTCACCATGTTACTACATCTATAATTGTAGCACTAAATTTGAGAATTAAGTGCTTTAAATCAAGCCTGGGGTACCCAGAGACCCTGTGCTCTGTGGATCCAAAGGGATTTGATGGCCTGGAGGAGAAGGGATTAAAGCTGCTGTGGCTCTTTTTTTGGAGTACTACCCCTTGAGTGACTCATAGGAAAAACAATTTTAAATTTTCACTAGGTAATTCATCTGACTGTTGCCTAAACTGCTCCCTAGAGAGAAACAGTTTTGGTAGAAAAACTATTTGTGAAATACACATCAATATACTGACAGCTACCCAAAAAAAGGACTCAATTCCTGTGACACTTGTCACATTAATGAGCACAATTCATATTAGGAGTTTGACACTTTCGAGTTAAAGGATTTGATTAGTCTTTTCTTGTTATTGTTATTTGCCGTTGCAAACAAACCTTAGCATACAAAGTGTGCTGGTAATGATGGGACATCTGTTTATAAATATAACAGTGCTACTTCTTGGACGAGGGCGTGAAAGAGTCATGTGCAAAGCAAAGTGAAGCTCATTTTGGCAGGAGGATTAAGCCATTAGATAGTCTGTGAGCACAAAGATCTCTGTACCTGCTCTCTCCTCTGCACTCCTGCTTACCCAGCAGCAAATGTGTGTTGTAAATGCCACATCACATGCCTACACACTCCTGCCCTGGGTTAGCGTAATAAACGCCCTAAATTGCATTATGCTGTGTATCAGTTGTTCAGTATTCAAGATCTGTTCCTTGCTAACCTAAAATTATGATTTATTCCTGCCTTTGATTTTCTCTATTGACTGCTAGCTGTTTCTGTAAGGTTACTGTGGAAACAGGAAGGGATCCAAGGATAGCAGTTTGTCTGTGGCATGTCTGTGCATCCGTATGTCACATCTATATGGCCTAGAGGTGTTGACATGTAAGAACAAACACTACAAGAGGGAGGGTTTGCAAGTTAGGATATTGCAGAAGTCACTGCCTTAAATATGAGGGCTCACAGTTGGCACGCATCTTATATGCCAGTTTTCCTGGAGAATGTTCTATGACTCCTTATTTTGGACTAAGAAAGAACAGTCACTTCTGTAAAATAGTGCAAAATAAAGCAGTCTTCTCTCAATTTCTTTTTGCCAGGTGGAAGGCTAGAAATCTTGATTCCTCTCTCATAGTAGTATTTTGGCTTTATATCCACCATCTGCGAATCTCTCTGTGTAACCTTGCCCCCAGCTTACAAATCAGGTAGAAGAGGCTCTGAATGCAGAGTGCCTGACTCTAGTCCCTTGACTGTACAGTTCAGATCCCTGAATTGACCTCAGTGGGAAAGCCAATCCCACACACAGCCTTCTCCAGATCCATCCTTCAGCATCAGTTCCTCAATCTCCCATCAGTCAGGTGAAATAAGGATACTGCCTCAGCCATCAGGCCTGTTCAGACTGACAATTCTCATCATGGTATTAGTATGATCTATTCGTTTTCGTTTGTTGTTGAAATACCAGATGCTGAAGTTCATCTCTTAAATGTGACTCTGAATGAGGAACATTGTGGGCACATCTTAGTTTGGGATGATCAAGCCCAATTAGCATTACTTATGCTATGATGAGATGAATTTCCTTCATAATGTAGGTAGACTAGATGGATACCCAAAAATTATCTTGCCCTCCGGCTAGGCTTGCTTAGGTCTACACTCCAGAGGCAGCTTTATAGTACTGTGAGCTTGAGCTTCTTTCAGCTGCTGACTTTTCTGGGAAGGTGACTGCAAACTGAAGGCAGAAGCTGGAATTGAGAGTACAACATCCCTGTAAGTCTGAAAACACAGACATCGTTTCCCTGCTGGTGTTGAAGAGATTTACCTGCTAAAGCCTTCAGAGAGAACCTTTTCCTGCACAGGGCAAAGAATATAAAAAAACCTTAGAATCATAGAATATGCTGAGCTGGAAGGGACCCTCAAAGGCCATCCAAGTCCAGCTCCTGGCCCCATACAGGACAGTCCCAAGAATCACTCCATGAGAGCATTGTTCAAACACTTCTTTAGGTTGGTGTTGCTTACCTGGGGAGTCTGTTCCAGTGCTCAAACACCCCCGTGTGAAGAATATTTTCTTAATATTCAACGTAAGCCTCCCTTGACTTTGTGCCATTAAGCTTCATGGCATTAAGACAGAGCATCATGACATTATACTTTGAATATCTCATGCTTAGAAGGAGATTAGGGCTCTCTTGGCTGCAGCTTTCTGTGACTCAGTTCTTTTTGGTCTGCTCCCTCCAAAGTGGCTTTGTCAATGTTTCCTGCCTGCTCTGCTGCCTTGCTGGCTGCCCTGCCCTGCAACCATGTGCAGAGATTCACAACACAGCTGGCAGAGCAACTGGGAATTGGGGATGCATTCAGTTCTCCCGTGCTCTACATGGAAAACATTCTTTTTTACCTTACCTGGAAGTGGCAATCTCGGTCACCTTTTTACTCAGCTGCTTCATGACTTGGATAGCATCGCTGATCCAAGGGATACCTGTGCCTCAGTAGCAGAGCTGCATCGCTCAGAGCTGGTTTACCTAGCAGGTGAGGGCTTAGAGAGGCTGCCAGAGACTGGCATTTCTTTTTGTGAAGCACTGTAAAAAAGGAAGACCTTGCTCAAAGGAAATGGAGGATAGAAAATAGCAGTGAGGGTGGGAATTTGCTGCAGAGCTCCTTGTGGCAGGCAGCCTGAATAATTTGTTGGAGCACACAAAGGATTGGTGACAGAGCCCACAAAGCAATCTCAACTCTCAACTATCAGTTAGATGCTGAAATTGGTCTCCTCTAAAGATGTATTCCAGTTTCACACATGGAGAATCTGAGGCTCAGTGCTTTAGTAGCACAGACATCATTCTGCAGTTGAAATCACTGGCAGCAAGAGATTTCCTGGTGCTTGGTTCCTTTTCCACAATCACCCTGCTTTTGGGTAGATTTTGAAGTGGGTGCAGCTAAAACCACCTCTCACTTCCCGTGACAGCACTTGCTGAGCAACATGTGTTGTAGCAGAAACAATAGATTCAGCAAAGAGAAAGCACCACCTGAGTTCTAGTGACATCCAACCTGTGACAGTGCCTCACCACCCTCACAGTAAAGAATTTCTTCCTACTATTTAAACTAAATCCACCCTCTTTCATTGTGAAGGCTTTCCCCTTTGTCCTATCATTCCATGATGCTGACAAAATTCCCTCTCCAGCTCTCTTGTTGCCCCTTTAGGCACTGGAAGGTGCTCAAGGGTCTTCCTGAAGCCTTCTCTTCTCCAGGCTGAACAGCCCCAACTCTCTCAGCCTGTCTCCAGAGCAGAGATGTTCATTCCCACTTGTGTACTGAGCTGGAAAGTCTCAGTGCAGTTCTTACCTACTTAGGATAAAAATTAGAGACAAAACAATAAACGGGTATAAAGAATTAAGTGTCTCCCTTGAAAACCCCTTCAGGTTGGGGGTAAAGCCCATTAAAAATTGCATAACAGTCAATGCAATTATAATTTTCATTTACAGCTTTAGGCACTATGGTACTATAGATGATTTATAATGAAAAATTCTAATGAAAAGTAATAAAATAACTTTCCTCAGAGGCAGGATTCATAGATGAAAATTTGAATGAACCAGAGTATTATAACCAGAATGTCAGTTGGCTTAAAAAAAATACCACCTAAATTACTTTAATTAAAAAGGTATTTTCTGTTCAAAAAGAAAGTTTTAAATATTCACAGCTTGATACAAATCAGTCTGTATTTTGACAAACCAGGATCTATATGTTTTCTGTGGATTTGTCCAATATTCAAGGTCTGTAGAAACTACTGCCTTTATGTGTTTGTACTTATCAATTGCTGTATTAACTTCTTGAAATATGTATTCTGTATTTCCAAAGCGTCACAATGAAGACTCTTCCTGCAGCTTTACAAGCAGCAGTATCAGAGCTTTGCTGAACAGTTGCATCCCAAGAAAATGTGAATTCACCCAAGTGACATATCATTAAATAGGCAAGCACATCAAACAGTGCTGTCCTTGACAAAACATGCTGCATTCCCAAAGTTTCTGCCTGTGGCTAGAGAGGCTGCACATCGCATCTGCCACCACCACCACAGAGGGAGGCCGGGCATGTGAGGTTCATTGCTCTCAGCAGTTTCATGGTGGCAGTAGAAACTGGAAACTTACCTTTTACACAAGTTGTGAAGATATACTACACCTCCATTTCTGTGGCACCAGGATTTGGTGTGGTGACAGTCTGTTTGCGTGTAGGCACGTGCATCAGAATTTGTGCTTGAGCACTGTGAGAAAAGGGATTCTCCAAGCCTGACTGTGGAGCAGTTGGTAGCATTGAGAGTCTTATTAGGGCAAAAGATGTGCTGGAGACAAGCAAACAACAAACCAAACCCCACAAAAACAGGGAGGCTCTCAAGCTGACAAGTTTGTCATCCATCCTGAAATAGCAGCAGATGTAAGAGATGCAATTGCTCTGAGTTCAACTTCCTTATGTCAATCAGGCAGTCTGAGAAAGAGGGAACTGGTCCACTCACAGTACAGAAAGGTGTAAATAAGCAGAGGGGTGGTAAGGATGCCAGCCTTTACAGTGTGGTGAGAAACAAGTGATGTGACGCATTACTTGCAGAACATACAGGAAGAACTTAGTTTAGTTTAGAAATTGTAAAATCTTCTATGTACTAATTGTCAAAAAAAGAGTGTCTTTACAGCCTTGTAAGTAGGGGTTTTTTGGTTCATTCATGCTTCTCAATTTTTTTTTTTGCTTCATTATTTTTTCCTTTGCCTTCCCCCCCACACCTCCCTCCACCTCCCCCCGAGCAAAGTCCTGTGATAAATTCAACACTTGCCTGTGGTAAGATGAGCTATTGGTCCAAATAAAGTTCACATACAGGATACAGCATCAGCCAAGGGAAATTTTATGCCTTACTAAAACTGATGCTGTGAATTATCCAGTTATATACGATCAGACAGAATCAGTGCAGAAGGTTGCATTGTGAAGCACTACCTCATCTGTGGGCCAGAATGCAGTGTCTGTGCACAGAAAATACACAACACAGAAGGATGGCCTTAGTTTCAATGTTTTCACTATATTTGCTCATGTTTTGGTCCAACTTTAAAAAGAAGGAAACATTCTATCTGAATGAGAGTGGATGTGCATATGAAATAAAGGTATGGTAGATGATGATTGTAAGTAGGAAAAAGAGATTTTGGAAGACAAAGAGAGAAGGGAAGCTTGAGTAGCAAGTACTGTAACATAACATTAAAGTATCAGTTTGAGAACCATGACACACGTGTGTAATCTGACCCTGCCTGTGCCCGGCTTTTCCTGTTGGTAAAGTGGAATTAATGACACTGACCTCTTCTGCTGAGTATTTTGCTCTGAAGAGAACATTAGTTATCATTATTTATAAATTTCCTTGGGATGTATGTGGATATATGGGATAAAAGTCTAAATATCACAGCCTGGCCTTCCTTAGAGAGATGAAATTGCCTTTCCAGTTTGGGAGAGGAATATTTCATTGGCTCAAAAGACTTGTGGGGCTAGATTTTGGAGTCATGAACTTTCAGGTTCTGCCTTGGACCAACAGCAAAACAGTTTGACTCTCTCAAGTGAATCTGAGAAAGACAACTTTTGCTTCCTGTCTCCAGAAGAAAATCTTTTTCCTGAGCACCTCTCAAGATTCCAAGATAATTTAAAGCTTTGTCTTTAGTCAAATTCAGTTATGTATCTATTGTTAATTCCCCTCATGTAAAAAAGAAGAGTACTATTAAAACTGAAACAATATATTTTCTTTTTTTTTTTTTTTTTCCTGTACTATTAACATAAGAAGTTACACTTTACATGATTTCTTTCCAGATCACTTAGCACAGGGTATCAATTCTGGCATCCTGGCTTTATTCCAGCATTTTTTTGGTGCCAATATGAATTTTTGCTCTCCCTTAAGTCTTTTCTTTGATATGTTAGTGCATTTTTTCCCCCTCCCTTCTCTCTACTTAGCAGTTCTATGATTGTTGTGTTTCATTCCAGAGAAATTTTCTTTTCTCTGAAGCTTAAGGGATAATTTTTGTAAAAGACCCAGTTCCTAATTGAATCTAGGTAAGTTCACTTGTGTGGAATTGTACTTAAAATAGCCTTGCATTAGAGCCTAAGCTGGTTTCTCTGCACCTGCTTTCCCACTGTCTTTAGTGGGAACATTTCCTGTATAAGACGAATTTCATAGAATCACTAAAACCCAGAATGGGTGAGGTTGGAAGGGACCACAATGGGTCATTAGGCCCAACCTCCCTGCTCAGTCATCCCAAAGCACATGGCACAAAATTGTGTCCAGACAGTTCTGGAATATCCCCAGTGACTCTCCACCCTCTCTGGACAATCTGTTCCAGTGCTCAGTCACTGCACAGGGAAGAAGTTCTTCCTCATGTCAGGTGGAACTTTCTGGGCATCAGTTTGTGCCCGTTGTCTCGTCCCCTTGCTGGGCACCCCCGAGCAGAGCTTGGTCCATCCTCTTACCCCTCCCTGCAGACTCTGACAGATATGGATGCGGCCCCCTCTCAGGGTCTCATCTGGAGACTAAACAGGTCCAGCTCCCTCAGCTTGTCGTTGTGAGAGGGGAGAGTGATGCTCCAGTCCCTTCATCATCCTCGTAGCCCTCCAGACCCGCTCCAGCATCTCCATGTCTCTCTTTTCCTCAGGAGCCCAGAAGTGGCCGCAACACTCCAGGTGAGGCCTCACCAGGGCTGAGTAGAGGGGCAAGATCAGCTCCCTCGACCTGCTGGCAATGCTTTTCCCAATGCACTCCATGACACCATTGCCCTCCTTGTCCCCCAGGGCACACTGCTGGCTCAAGGACAGTGCTGCCTAGCAGGACACCCAGGTTGTTCTCCACAGAGCTGCTTTGCAGCAGGTCAGCCCTAGGCTGTGTGAGTTTCCAGGGTTATTCCTCCCCAGCTGTAGGGTCCTACATTTGCCCTTGTTGAATTTCAGGCAGTTCTCTTCTACCCATCTCTCCAACCTGTGAAGTTCCTTCTGAAGGGCTTCTCAGCCCTCTGGGGTATCAGCCACCCCTCCCAGCTTTGTTTTGCCAGCAAACTTGCTGATGCGAACTTGATTTGTGAACTGTAAGTTTACTCCATACTTTAAAAAAAGCACTTTCATTAGTCTCTGGGTTTCACAAGCTGTCTTTCAGTAAAGAAAATACCTGGAAACATTCACAGCATTTCTTATGGAACTATGTCTGACATTGCCAGCATCATGCAACAAGGTCTGCATTTCAGATCAAGGATAATGGGTTGTTTAAAGACAGGCCTGATCATCGCCAGTCCCCTCTGGCTGTCTTTTGATAAACAAAACCTTATCATCATTAATTTTTAAAACCATCTTACAAATAGAAGTCAGCTTCAATAGACACAGGAGATCTTATATATTTCATGTTCATCTCCTGTGCTCTGTAATACTTGTATTTCTACATCAAATAGGTCTATTTGGGAGTTTTCCAGTAAAACATTATCACTAGATAATTAATATTCTAGGAAATATAAATTGATAACATTGGTCTGTTTTGAATTATTTCAGTATTTATAAATAATTGAAATACCGAATTTCTGGGAGAATTAAAAGAATAAAATACATAAATTTTAGTAGAACTGACCTTTTGTTGTTCCGACTTTAAAAGTTTTTACATTTAAACAAAACAAACCTTTACAAAGCCTCAAAAAACCCAAAATTTTCTCTTCAGATAATCCAAATTAAGTTGGGTAAGCTCAGTCCCTGGTTTTAAGATTTTTTTTACCATCAACCTGTGAATCAGGGTAGAAAATCACTGTGAAAACTCAAAGTCACAATTTTTCATGTGTGGTTCCACTCAGTTTTTCAAAAAACATTTTGGCTTATCATGCATTTTAAACATATTTTAAGTAAAATGTTAAATAGAAACAATTGCCTCACTTATCAACCTTGTTAGAAAGTTATAGTAACTAGTCAAAGCTAATGATGTATATTCCATTTATTGACAGTACGGGAGAGAGCTGCTCCTGGAGTGCAGTTCTTTGCACCTGTTTCAGAACTACTGTAGGAAGGAATTAATTATCCACAGGAGTTTCTATTATCTATATCTGTTGTTCTTAATTACAGGGAAAACCAAAGTGGCTGCCCAGGTGAGATGTCTCACTTCTGTGTGGTTAAACCCAGATGAGATGTTTAGTGCAGTAACATAAATAGGTGACAAAAGCTTTTTCATAGACTCACAGAATCATTTAGGTTGTAAAAGACCTCTTAAGATCATTGACCCCAACTACTCCCCAGCACTGCCAAGCCCACCACTACCCCAAGTCTACAAGGCTTTTAAATCCCTCCAGGGATGGTGACTCCACCACTGCCCTTGACAGCCTGTGCCAGGGCTGGACAGCCCTTTTGGTGCAGCACTTGAGAGGTTCCTTGGATTTGCTTTGACATAATCTCACTTTACATCCTGTCTGATCACTGAACATGGATAATTTAGCCAACTGAATGATTCAGTCAGTATGAAGATTTGCAAAAAATTCCTCATCAGGTAGTGATGAGTTTTGATCTCGCAGCAACTTTTAGCCTGTGTGTTCCCAAGAACAGATGGGGATTTGTGCCTGAAGAATGAGCCTCACTTGCCTTTTGGAAGGAAATAATGTCAGCTTCACAAGAAACTGTTTGAGAAGATAGGTGAAACCAGTAATGCCTTAAAACTTTCTGTACAGAGGAGCCAAAAGTGAGTGTAAATACATCTGTGATGGATTTTATATTTACTTTTAAATTCTGAGCTTCATTTAAATAAGAGCGACCACTGGAAAGGCAAATATTCCTTTGGCCTTTCATGACAGATATTTCAAAAGTCTTTGTGTAACCTGCCTATTTCAGACTTGCAATGAAGGCCAATACTTTGGTTCTATCACTGCTTGTAGTTAGTAATCAGCTGTGAAGTCCAGGTGCTTTCATTTTTGCCCTGCAAAAAGGAAAGAAAAAAAAAAAATAAATCTTTCCAATTCAATCCTTATAGAACCCTGAAATACTAAATCTAGTAAAGTTATTGTATTCTTTTATTAAAGAGGTCATTAGTTTCCTGAGGCTTTTTCATTCGTCCTCAAAGTTGAATTCTGGCATTTACTAAATCAAATGCTGGTTACAAACCGGGAAAGAAAGAAGCAAAATGACATGCAGCCTGGAGTCTCTGCTTGAAGGTTGAAAGTTTAAATACCATTTTGGGTGCAAAGGCATGCTGAACTCCATATGTCACTGCTTTTGCACAGTAGCTAGGTATCCACTCTTCCAGTTCGTGTGGAACACTGCTAACACACTGGCATATGGTCACTGCAGCTGGAGTCCGCTTTTGCAGTGAATATCTCCCTCACCTGCTCATATTTTATGCAAGTAAATAATGATCCTTGAGCCAGGGGGAAGCAGCGAAGCTCAGAGGGGGTGTAACAAGAAAAGTGGACCGGTGATGAGATCAATGGCTCAAAAGTGGCTGAGGATGGTGGTGATCTCCAGTGGCTACAGCTGCAGTCCCTCTGTGATGTGCCCAGAGCAATGAGATCCAGTCCTCAGGCCACCTGGTACAAATTAGGTCGTTGCTGTGCTCTTCCAGTCTGACAGCCCATGAGTAAAACTGGTCACATCCATAATTTCTGCAGGCACTGGCACAAATATTACTGCTTTTGAACAAGGTTGTCTTATGGACTGAAATACTTGCTTCATGCTAGAATGAACAGATCAAAAATCACAGTAGAGTTGCGCCCTCAGGAGGTCCAACAGAATCTGACCATGGAAACCAATCTTCTGTCTAAGCAGGAAAATGTTATGTTATGTTATCTTTGCTGAACTGTCATGTGAAGAGGGGTATATGCTCTGTTGAACTGCACAGGGCAAGCTCACAGAAGGCAATATAAACTAAACTCTCTTTTATCAAGGACCAGAGGCCCCACAAGACCCAAAAAAGCCCTTAGAGGTTAAAATTGCAACTGGTGTTGGGGACCTGACCCCCAGCCCAACCTCTCGGACAATTTTCAGAGAATGTGTAACATGTCCCCAAACTGCCAAAGCTATTTTTATTTCAAGAATGACAGAAGGCTTGCACCACTTGCCTTTGGTATGTGAACATCCAGCTCTAAGAGGACTTGCCTGGGGTGTGTAAAACAAGGGCCATCCTAATCAAGAGCATGGATCAACTAGTATTTTGGGGAAGTGCACCAATCACTAAAGAACCAGTGGGGCTGGAGCTCCCCACACAAGCTGGGCTCCTACAGTGGCCCAAAGAACATCCTTTACCTCAACCCAGGGAATTGCTTAATGTCCTTGGGCTCATCATAGCTCTTCCCTATTATTTCCCTGTATGGCTCTTTTAAACTTTGCTTTCCTTTCCACTGAGAGGCACAAATTGCAAATGAAATGTGGAGGAGCACATTGCAAACTGGCCTGGCCCTCATGGCAAATGCAGGGATGAGCAGTGGTACCAATCTGTGATAGCACTTGGAGTTCTTGGAGAACTAAGCCCATCTCAGACAATTTTTTTCTTGGGAAACTCCTGGTTTTCACCTGCTGGTACAGGCACACAGCATTCTAGAGGCACACAGCATTCCACTGGTAGGTCAGATAAAGTCTTTGTGTTCTTCACATAGAGAATAAAGGTGCCTACACCTGTTAAATAATAAACTAGCAAATCCTCTGCTGTCAGCTCAGTAATATCTGCAAACCCACTTTGTAGGAAATAGGAGTGTAATAGGAGTGCATGTCGCGGTTTCGGCCACTGCAGGAGTTATTGAATTGAAATTCCTGGATTAATGGCAAGGTATGAAAGAACAAAAGTAAAAAA
>JAWWEU010000091.1:67986819-68002129 GCA_035583155.1 Acropternis orthonyx
AAAATAATAAAATAAAATGTCCGAAAAGTATTTAATTTATATTCTTTTGGCAAGCAAGTGTACTCCTTCCTTGAGAGCATCATGTACTAAGTAAGATATTTTCTGTAACCCCTATAAAAGAGGCAGAAAACTACCTGCTTTTACAGCCCTCTGTGTTCTCAGGGTCTGTCATTCGTGTGCAATAAAGGAAGACACAATTAGTTTTTCTTTTTTTGTTGTTTTTTTTTTTTTTTTTTTTTTTTTTTTATTGGGTGGGGTGGTTGTGTTTGGGTTTGTTTTTAGGGGATTTTTTGGTTTTGTGTGCATTCAGAAAAAAAAAAAAAAAAGGAAAGTTTGTTTTAGAAAGAGTCTGCAATTTTGCTGTCTTTGTCCTTTGTCACAGAAATGGGTTTTTGCTTTCCACCCTCAATAACAAAAGAGAAGAGGTGTGTGTGTGGTGTTAAAATTAATTGTTGTTCTGAAAAAAAAGTCTGTTAAAGCTTAACTGGTGCATAACTTCTGAATGCCACTCAGAATTGGCTTTATTGTTTCATCATCTCTTGAGGGAGGGCAAGTCCTCTGGTCACTTGATGGTACAGTGAGAAGTGCCATCAGTTGGCCTCCAGATACTTCATATCCAGTTTACTAACCTCTTCCCACTTATGATGATCTCTGTCCGCTGGAAAATTTATCCCAATAGGACCTCTAGAGCCAGTGTGTCCCTTCTACTTGCAATATTTGGGTGCAGCCTTTCAGCTGGATACAGCAGCAGGGCACTACCATGCAGCATCATGAGCTCACAGGGAGCATGTGCTGGTAAGATCTTCATCCCCCAGATTCTGGGCATATGCAGAGACACCTCACTGGAAAGGATGTCTTGGCCCAGGGCTACTTATTTTATGTCACTTCCAGAAGGAAGAAATTTTTGTTCAGATGAAAAGAAGGAAGAATTCAACTTAGCTGCATACCAGCCCTTGCTGCAAGAAGTTCTCATCAAAGTGCTATTTCTGGCTCATTTAAATGGACAGGGATGTTTATAACACAAAGCTCTATTTTCCATTTAAAAATAAAAAATCTCTGTTACAACACTTGTTATAATTTTACAAGGATTCAAACCCTGGGAGATGTGAAGTGCTCTTTCATTGTGAGTCAGTGATAGATCCAATTAAAGAAAATGGTCACTCATTTTTCTTTCTTTACTCCCTTTTCTATCCATATATGAAGTATAAAATAATGAATCCAGAGCTACCTTATAGCTGTTAGACAATCTCCTAGTTAGTTTACAGACAAATACTACTATAGAAATAGAGCTGTAATAGTTTGAGAAGGGAGTATATTATTATTATCAGTCTTTTTGATACTCTTTATCTTTGGAAACTTTGGAAAAATATTTGCAGTCAACCTAAAGTTACAAACATGAAAGAAACCACACACATAGTGTGTATTTCTGTATTTCTCTGTATACAAATCTGTCTCAAGAAACTGTAGAACATGTAAGAATATTGCAAACAGTGACAGATACTGCAGAAGCAACGGATGTGAGACAGTTCATTGTATAACTGGTTCATTTTGAGCTATTCAGTCAGCTTTGCCAACAGGATCATAGATGATTAGAGCAGCAAAAATAGGTAGTGACTTCTACGACAAAAGGCTGCCTGCCATAAACCTTGTTGAGATGCCCTAATGAAACAGCATCTAACTGGCACATAGCAGTGGGTTGAGCCTCAAATGACCTATTAAACATCTAGATCCCACAGTCACCGCCATCAGTAAGATAAAACAACCTGCAGCCATGCAAGTAAGTCATTTAGGTTGGAAAAGACCTCTAGGATCATTGAATTCAACCATTAACTCGGCACTCTCAAGCCCACTACTAACCATGTCCCCAAGTTCCATATCCACATGTACTTTAAATCCCTCCAGGGAGAGTGATTCCCTCACTTCCCTGGGCAGCCTGTGCCAGGGTTTGACAACCCTTTAGGCAAAGAAACTTTTCCCAATATCTATTTTAACCACGACTGTCACACTTGAGGCTGTTTCCTCGTGTCTTGTCATTTGTTACCTGGCAGAAGAGACTGTCCCCCACCTGGCTTCAACCTCCTGTCAGGGAGCTGGAGAGATTAAGATGGTCACACCTGAGCCTCCTTTTCTGCAGGCTGAGCCCCCCCCAAACTCCCTCAGCTGCTCCTCATCAGACTTGTGCTCCAGACCCTTCCCCAGGTCTCAATGAAAGCACCTTGTTGTCCAAGATGAGGCAGTCGCATCCAAACTCACACACTGGGAGTGGTCACTGGCCATCATGCCTCCTGAAGGCATGATCATGTACTGTTATTCTATTAATTCAGATCAAAACTGTGGCAACTGTTTTAAAATAATGAACTAACCAAACCAAAAACCTCTAAACCCCAAAAGCTGTACAGATAATCTGTTCTCTGGAATTGTTGCCTGGCCTTGTTCGAATCACTAATGAAGATGTCACTGGAGATGTACAGAGTAACACTGAAGTGAACATATATATGAACATGTAGATTGTGTCCTTCAAAGCATTGCTCTCACTTTTACTCATTTACCAATTTTTTAATGTTATTTTAAACAGATTTAAAAATTAAACTAGACTCTGCACCAGCAGGAGTGGGCATGAACCCAGGATTTGTGTAGGGATCTCTCTCTCTAGCGTCATGGCTCTCCCAGCTGTACACACACTGGTACCCAGCAAAAAAACAAAAAAAACCCAAAACACTCCATCACCTCCACATCTGTGGTGGTTGCAGCAGACTGACAAGGCAGAAGGGACCTGGAAGTTTTTGTGATTGCTCCTGCAATTTTCAAAGCAAGTGGCATACCTCTTCCCCTCTTTTCTTGCCACCTGTGTCTCCTTTTTTAATCCCTGTTGTTGTATTAATGCTTTCAAACTTGAGGAAAGTTTCACATTTGATCTCCAAAAACCTGTAACATCCTCTCTGACAGGAAGGACAAATGAAACGTTGATCATCGTGGCTCTGGTGACAGGTGCTGAGTGCCAGAGGCAGTTGTCACTTTGCTTTGTCCCGGGTTCATGGAGCGCCTAGTGAAGCCCTGCTAAATGCCACTGCTAAAATCTCAGCAGGAAAAAGAGAAATTCCTTCCTTCAACAGGTACCTTTAACCTGTTGGTGGCTGTCAGACCTGCATTTTGCAATGTAGAACGTACACAGAAACCTATGGGGGAAAACCAATGTAGCTGAGAATAAGAAACCTTTTTATTTTTTATTTTTTTTTCATGTTAAAGCAGTAAGTAAAACAAAATTTTCCCAGCTTAAGGATTCTGTCAGATGTCTCACTTTTCTGTGTTTTCATCACATGGCTCTCACTATTGTTTGCCCTCTGTGAATTAAGTGGGGATGTTCCATGACGAAAATACCCCAATGTCCATAAAAAAGTCAGGAACTACTGGAAATTTTCCAGAGGCAAAATTCATCTTCATCCATTAGTCAAGAATCCTGTACTGCATCAGCATAAAACAAAACAAATGCTAAGAGGATGAGAAGCAAAAAAATTCTGCTGATTAAGGAGACAAATTTTGATGTCAGGAATTTGCCACTCACACAAAGCACTTTAGGAAGAGCACAATCTTTCTTCTGTCTTCCAAAGAAGCTCACAGGCATTTCTATACATATGACTTATGGAACAAAAAACAAATCCAGAAGGTATTCAATTAAATACTATGACCTGTAAGTATTAGCCTAGACTTTACTTTGTTTTCATGTTATAAATGCTGCAAAAAGCTTCTTCTGATATAAGACAGGAGATGAAAAAACTGCACAGTTCCACTATCAAACAGGGCATTTAGTCTTGCCTTTGCATGACTGATAGCGGAATTCTGCAAAACGTGAACTGTAAGTAAGTAGCCTAAGTTGTTATCTGTTTATATTATACTGTCATCAACTTCATTTTCCCAGTTATAATTACAGTGGTATCTCTACTACATCTCTAGCTATACATGGAGAGAAAACATTTGCATATGTCACATTACCCATTATGTGTAGAAATGCTGTATTCCACAGATAATTGTGGTATCTGAATGTCAGATAAATGAGATACGCTGAGACCTGAAATAAAAAGTAAACTACACAAAACTGAATTTGTATGGAGGAGTTCAGTGAAGTTTAGGCTCAGAACTGAGTTGCAGATTCAATAATTTTGTTGTCTTGTAAATGTGAATTTTAATTCAACGTAGGAGTCTAGGCAAGGGGAGGGAGAGGCATGTGAAGTGTGGTGCAATAAACTTTTTAGAAGCATTGAGACAATGAATATCCTCCTTCTAAAGGGTTACAAATAACTTTTTTATTAGGTGAGAGGCTCTGTCTGCCTGAATGAATATGCTCCAACTAGAAATGAAATTTCAAGCTAATATGCTTATAATTATTTTTTTCCCCATTTTCATAGTATTACAGCTATGGGAGATAAGTAATAAAATGACAACCATATGCATGCAGCAATTATTTGCTTAAAAATTATTAAATTAGGATTTTGTTTCCTTTTTTTTCATATAATTTGCTTCATGCCTGTCTGACAATAGTTTCTTCTACAGTAGCCTTCCCTCCCTTTTCCCCCTCTATTCCCCTAAATTCTTACTTTCCCCTTCCTCCTCCCATCTTCTTCTCCTCGCCTCGCCTCGCTTCCCCTCCATCTCCCCTCCCTCTCTCTCTCCCCCTCCCTCTCCCCCTCACCCTCCCTTCCCTTCCCTTCCTCTCCCCTCCCATCTTCCTCTCTCCTCCTTTTTATCTTCTCTTTTCCTCCTTTCCTCTTTTCTTTTTCTTCTATTTTTCTTCCTTGTCTTCCAGAAGTGCATAAGGTTTATGTATAATTCAATCAATACCTCGGGGCAAGCAATTTGATGATTATAATAAAAAATAAAAAAAAATCCGATTTTGCTGTACTTTGTAGAAGGAGTTTCATTATCCTGTGTCACTTGGTTACAAGAGTTTATGGGACTGTAACTCCCTAAAGGACATTTTAAACATACACTTTTAATGGAAACTAAACTCCACGATAAACGAAAGCATTAAAATAAGAGATTGGAGTTGTTTTCTTTTGTGTTTGATGTATATGAATTGGCGTCATAAAAAGTCTTGCTTCACCCTTTAATCCCTTCAGCCTCCCCTTCCCTTTTTACTGTCTTGTGAGTAGACAAAATGTGTTTTCTGTGTGAGTTTGGACTTAGCAGCAGCACTGCAGTGATACCCAACACCACAAATGGGAATAAAGCTGAAACTTACTCCTACAGCACTACCACAGGACTTGCATGTAAGTCCTTCACCACAGATTTTGCTTTCCTTTCCAACTGTTCTTAACCTCTATCTGAAGGCAGACTGATTTATTTTCACTAAAAGGAGCTACTTTTTCTCCCTGTAGTAAAGAATACCTGTGCTGCAGCAATCCATTTGGTGTCACACCAATTTGATTCTTTGTCCCACTCTCACAAATGCAGAAGCCACGAGAATCTTCCAGAGTCATCCCTGTTGGCTCATGCGGATGACATTTGAGATTGTCCCAAGCATTTAGAATAATTAACTGAGCTACAAAAATGGACAAGAAAGCAGGTAAAAAACTTTCCTTTTTACATGGGAAATTTAAGACACAAGGTTCCTTCCTCAAGCATAAACAGCATTTATGATTATCTTCATGGTTTTGTTGGTTTTTTTTTTTTTTTCTGCATGAAATACAGAAATAAACAAAATACTGAAAAGGAGAAGGTCAAATTTTTGTGAATATGAGTATTGGGAAATTCACTGGACAGAAGTGAAAGAAAAGTAAGGAAGAGAAGCCAGCTTTTGGCAGTATAACAGCTGGTTCTAGCTCTCTGTCTTGAAAGACCTTTAAGGAATGAAGACACACTGAGACTCTTCCACCTAGGAGGAGCACAAGGGTAGTTACAATGTTCTGTAGCTCTGAAGGTCTAAAGATATGTGAGGCAACTACTGCATTTAAAATATTTATTTTATTTAATTTCTTATCACATTCTGAACTGTACAAGGATTTGAACTGTTAAATCTACTTGTATTTCCACCAGAAAAACTTAAAATATTTTACTCTTTGTATTTTGCTAGTGCCTAATGAATGATGCTCAGCTGCCTGCCCAAGTTAAACCATAATGATGAGAATTAATGATTATGTCTTAATCAAGGTAATGACTCTTTTTGAAGTCCCCTGAAATGAACAGGTCTGGTATCTTTACTGAGTCTTTGATCAGTTTCAAGACTATTTTTCACTAATAGCAGACAAGAAGGAATACCTTAGTTGCAGTCATCTCACAGGAGCTTAAAGACCAGATGGAAGCAGAGAGAAAATTAGTTTAATAAGCAGGAGTGTTCCAGAGAAAGCAAAGAGCATTGGTAAAGCAGCAACACAGTAAAATAATAGAATCAATAATAGAATCAGAAAATAATAGAATAGAATCATAGAATCACAGAATGCTTTGTGTTGGAAGAGACCTTAAAGATCATCTGGTCCCAACCCCTTGCCAGGGGCAGGGACACCTTCCACTAGACCAGGTGGCTCCAAATCACATCCAACCTGGCCTTGGACACTTCCAGGGATGGGGCAGCTTCTCTGGGCAACCTGTGCCAGGGCTTTACCACCCTCACAGCCAAGAATTTCTTCTGTATATTTAACTCAAATTTCGACACTTTCAGTTTGAAAGAGCCTGCAGCAGCAGGCAGAGCTCTTTATAGCTGACTCTTAGCCATAGCACCATCAAGGGAAGCTCCTTTACTTTTGTAATAAACTTAGATAGAGTTTTAGGTTTGGAGGTTTTTTGCCTTGTCCTTTTAAAATTTTATTTCCCTCCTCGTTATTCTTCACACAACAAAATATGTTCACTACTTAAACACAAAAAAAAAAACCCTTAGAGCATTGGAAAGTAAAAACTTGAGGGGAAAGAAAACACATATGTAATTTTTCCCACATGGAGTCAAACAACAAAAAAGGAAAGAAAAACATCAAGGAGACAAACAAAAAAAAGTATCAGATGAGTGAAGACAGAGCTTTCAGGGACAAAGTCATTCTGGCCGCTGCTGTGCTGGGACTGTTTCCTTGTCACATGGTGCTTAATCATAATAAATTAAGTTTTATTTTGCATCTTGCAACATGCTAACTTGGCTCAGCAGGTAATGGGAGGAGTCCTGGGTCGCCAAATGGTGTTTAACTGAGAATAACAACAATTTCCCCCCTGCAGGCTGGCATAAATAATGAATTCAAAACGTGCCTCTTTTGAGCAGATTATTCCAGCTGCTTCTTGTTCTTATAGCTCGTTGGGAGGTTTAACACCAGAAAGTCAGCCCTCCTGAAGCTACAATTATCATCCTCAAGCAGCAGTCCTGGGAAATGGTGAGTTTGATCAAAACAGCCTCATGTTGCCAAAGGTGGAGAACTGCAAGAGTTCCTGCAAAGTTCAGTGAAGGTCCAGTCAAGGTGACCCACATCCCACCTGAAGGTCTGTTGTGGGATGGGCTCAGTTTGCTCAGTATGGATCTGAAAAGGAGCTGTTCATCATTCCACCTTCTTTACACCAGCTTAAATTATGAGCAGGGACCTAAGAGTTTGAGAGCCCGGGCAAGGATACACACTAGGCACACAAAACCACAGAGGAGATTTAGGTCAGGCAGTAGGGAAGGGAAAAATAAAATCCAAAATTTCTAAGACTAAAGGTAGATAAGCATGGTGAGAGATTGCCTGGGGAAACTGAGGAACTTCCAGCACTGTAGGAGGGTATAAGGACAGGTTAGACAAGCAACTGTCAGGAGTGGTTAGGAATAGCTTGCCTGCTTTTGATTAGAAGGGTTGACCAGTCAGTCCTTTGAGGTCCCTTGCAGCCCTGTATTCAATGATTGATGTAAATTGTGATGTGCTTGAAAACAACTTGCTTTCAGGTTCAAATGGGCTGTATTCAGTGCCTCCTCCTGTTCTCTGGAGCTAGTAGCTGTTTTGCCATTGTCTGCACTAGGAGCAGGGTCAGATCCTTAATTAAAGCTATGATTGGATGCAAATATATTTTCCTGCAACTAATGAAGGGTATGCCACTTTTTAGTAGCAGTTTCCCTGCGGGTATCTTCACATTAGAGAAAAGAATGAGACCAAGTGACTGCACAGAAGGCACTGATGGGCCATTAAGGAAGAGAAATAACTATATGTAAGTATTTACAGTTGTCTGGGTTTTTTCCTGATTTCTGGAGACAGAGGAAGAAGAGTGTGTGTGTTTGTGTGTGTGTGTGTGTGTGTGTGTGTGTGTGTGTGAGAGAGAGAGAGAGAGAGAGAGCAATAGAGGGAGAGAGTGAGAGAGGCAGAGACAGAGACAGAGAAAGGGGTTCCCTTTTGTTGCCATGAACTGTTGCAAATTTCCTCCATCAAAATTCTACATCAAGCCTTAAGAGAATAGAGCACTTGAACAAATATTTCAATCCCTCTTTGTCAGCACTTTGTCAGTCTTAAATGCAGTCTCATACCTGTGCCACAGAGCTGGGATTAGTGCTGCTCATGCCCCATCCAGGGCCTGAAGTAGCTTCCTTCTGTTGAGAGCTACAGATGTTTGCTTTCTATCCTAAAAAAAGTCTCCTGAGATTTGCTCCAAGGGCTGATGGAGATTAGCTGTGCCAGGAAGGTCATCTTCCAAAAGCCTTGTTGTCACAGGATAAAGTGCCTCTCTATATCAAGATGCTTGGCCAAATTCAATCCTGGCAGAACTTTGTTCTTGTTGAAGTTACTTCTGGGGTAAATAAGTCTAATTTCTGTTCTCCATCACTCAGTGTACTGTATTTGTCTCACATTATTGGCTTGACCCTCATTGCTGTGGAGTCTCAGGACTCATGGGTTTGACTTTCATTCAGGCAGCCTCCTGCAAGGAGGAAAACTGATAATACCTGAAAAATGGGAGATGGCTTCCCATGCTGTAAAGGGGCTGGCATATGCAATGTGCCTCAGTTATTCCAGCAGAAGTCTTCATAGTCTTGATTGCTGTGGGTGGGTGAAACACCCAATTTTCTTGTGTCATAAGGGTTTGGTATCTCTTCATTCTGTATAGTCTGTGTGAAGGCTAACGGTTCTTGGAAAGCGGATTCACAGAGGCTTGTTTTCTGCTGAGATTTGTGACTGGGACCAGTTTGGAGTGATAATTAGTCTGGGGAACAAAAAGCCAAACCCCAATGTTTTACCGTGTACAGTCTCAGTAGGGTGTGCCCATGGGGATTCTCTGATGCCTATGACATGGAAAAATTATGCTGAGACTTCTACCTTCATTGGGCATGAATGGGGTTTCTCTAGTCAGATGTCTATGTTCTTGAATATTTTTAGAATATATCTATGTATTTTTGACTTTTTAATGAAACTTTCCTGTGAGTTTGGATCCATAAACATGAATGAACTCCCCCAGGAAATACATTCACTTTAGAAAACAAGAGTAATAACCAGCACTGATAGGAACTGCATGACTTTTAAACAGAAAAAAAACCAAAACCAAAACCAAAACAAAAAAAACCGACTGTCAGGCAATAAATAATATCCTTCCTCCTCCAAATGTCAAATCCTAGGGTTCAAACTTCACTAGTGCCCAGTCAGAAGAAAACCAAAAAAATCTTCTCTGTAAAACTATGTATTTTTCACTGGTATGGATTACTGTATTTTCTTTTCATGCTCTCTGCACTTTATGTGTCGTATGTAAATTAACAGCAAAAATTAACGCTGTTTTGGAGAGGGAGGAAAAAACCCCAAATGTGAATTCAATTTATGGTCTATCTGGAGATACACAAGAATTTGCCAGGATCATCTTTAATCCAGTTTCAAGAACACAAACATGTCTGTAGTAATTCACAGGGCATAATGTGAGATTTTATAGAGGTATTTGTAGTATACGCTATATGTTACTTGGAAGAGGGAAAATATTTTTCTTTTACAATTGTTTAGCATAAAATTTATAATCTGGTTTCCAGGCCACACTGAATGATCTTTCTTATATTCATTGATGTTATTAATTTTAATAAGATGTGTTTAAATTAGGCTTTGCTCACCCTGTTTATTAACTGTATTCCCATGAGATTCCCATAACAGTATGTCTGGCTCTTTTTATGTCTAGAGAATCCAGACATAAAACATGTTTGGCACATGAACACCAGCCAGACCCATAAAGGGAAAGAATAAAGCCAGGAAATGGTAAACCTGAGGAAGAGATGATGGAGGCTGCATGAGAGAGAGGACAGCGTCTGTCAGCACTTTGGGGAGGGCAAGTTCCTCACAGAGGGTCTCATCCAGTGTCTTGCTCCAGGTTCAGAGAAGTGCCTGGAGATGTATCCCGATGATGATGTGAAGCTGTCAGTAAGACCTTCCTGACTTAAGAAAACAGGCTGGTTGCCTTACACACATCCAGCAGGTGCATAATGACTCACAACCATAAGATTTTACTTCCTATAAAAGTTGATTTCTGCAATTCATCATCCCCCAAGAATCCTTCAGGTGATTATGTTCAGGTCTGCTCTTCCTCTGGGATGTGCAGGAGTTCAGCACATGCAAGTTGAAGACCCCTGGGACATTCTGGTGGTCGACCCTTCCGTGTGATGGATGCACTGGCTGCCCCATCTCAGTTGGAAAAGCCACTTGGCAGCTGGCCTCCAGCCCCCTCTCCTCTCCTTTACATTTTTTCATTAGGTTTTCAGATTCTCAGAAACATGTTAATTAGTTCAACCCTTCTTAATGGCAACAGGCCATGTAAATGGACACCTAAAATTCTAAGGTTGCATTCACCTTTCAAAAGCCAAAGGTACTCTGCAGCATAAAGGGCAAACATATTGAAAAGCCTTTAGAAATGTCTTAAGTACATAGAAGTTCTTATTTGACATTCTATCAGATTAAAGAATAGTGCTGTATGCATGGAGATAAGATGATTATGAAATATGTTTGAGAAATGGGAAAAGCAACCCATGAAATGAGGTCTGATTTAATAGGGTGTGAGGCTTTTTGGAGAAGAAAATCACCCATGTTCTGGAATTAAGGAGAAAATGACCACAGAATTTTCATGAGGGTCTAGAATAATAAAAATAAAACTATGAAGTATAGCATTTTCTTGACTTAGGAATTAGGATTTATGGAAATATCCTACAAGAAAACCACAATGCAACTGAGCACAAAAGGGATAAAGATATAGTTGTAATTTGATGTGCTGGTGCAAAGAGTAAGGCTGTGGGTTGGGAAATTTATAAACAAGATTTTTGCCCCAACCTGGTGACTCAGCTAGAGACAACCAGGGGCACTAAAGGGGAAAATTATTGGCAGCAATGTGCAGGGACCATGAAAAATGCCACTGACATCTGTCAGTGTAAGTGGAGATAGAGAAATATTAAAGATATTGTACAAGGAACTGAGATATCTCAATGGGAGTTATGTAGAGATTGGCCATCTGTAATGAAGAAAGATGAAATAAATCTGTAAAAAATTATGGGAAAGAAACACAGAATGTACCTTGAAAGTGCAAGGGGATGAGTAATAAGAGCTTCTAATGAGAACAGAGGGATATCAGTTAGGAAAAATTTGGTCTTGACTGTGATCGTGGACCACAGATACAATAACAATCACAGAGGTGCCTGGTATTTCAGGATGTGTGACACAAGGCATTTTTATCAGACATGGAGAAGGGGTAATGTTGTTACATGTGGTAAACGTTAGACTATGTACTTCAACCAGAAATGGGGTAATAAATCCAACACAAGAACAACCACAAAAACCCCCACTTAACTAGTCACATGATAAAACTGTTCTTAAGAGCATCCTATGTGATGGAACATCAAGATGTAATCAAACTGGAGGCAATTTTTGGTCCAAGAATAAATGGATATAAATGAGAGGTGAGTAAATATACACGTAAAATCTGAGGAGACTCTCTAGCTACTGGAATAGGAGGGTTATAGAAAATTTCTCGGTGGGTTGAAGAGAAGGGGAAAAGTCTTTTTGGACACAAAATGGAGTTTGGAAACTTTGTGGCTGGAAATTTAAGCTGAAGAAGCTTGCAGTGTTAACAAACTTATGATGAGAAGTCAGGGAGTGGTGCTGGATGATAGTTATGGACTTCTCTCCCAGGGACGAGACTTTGCAATTCCAAATAATTCTGGCAGCAGTGATTCACGTAGGCTGATGCCACACAAGTTCTTCCCATATACTGTGATTTCCAATTAGTTCAGATTTTCCTATAACCTACCTTGGCAATACTTTCAATCTGGGTAAAAATGCACTGATATGAGTAATGTCAGGACTTTGATTTGTTACTAGATTTTAGAATTGTATTAAACTATGGAATTGTTTGTGTTACTTTTTTGTTTCTTTCTTTTGTTTTGCTCTGGAAGGGCTTTTGGGAAGCAAATTACCATTTTAGTTCAATCCCTTCAAATTTAACTTCAGTGCAAAGGCATTTCAGGGGGAGTGACAATAAAAGAGAAATAGAGAAAGAATGAATTTTATCCACCACCCCAAACTGTAATTTAGATCTCTTTCTTTACAGTATGTTCTTGGAAGTCTAAGCAAATAAGTCATATACCTTATATCATAATGAATGTCATCAGCTTATTGCCTAATTTTTTTGCAATGTATTTCTGTAGAGGTCTGGAAATTGGAATTTTAATTTGCAGTAATCACACAGACGCAGAATTGATAGGTTTCTATCTGAAGCATCACTCTACTGCATTAGCAGGCTAGTTTTAGAAAAAAGTAATACATAATTGTGTCTCCTATGACTTGATTTAAAATAAGACCTCTGTTGCATTTCTTACCCTAAAAAATGGAAAACAATAAATGCTTAGGCATAATGTACAGTATTATCTGAAAAATCAAAGGTTATTTTAGTGGATGAAACAAACAAATGCCCCTAATCTGTCACTATATGATTGCACCATGACTTCTTGTGATTATTATTATTATCCCAAAAATTTTCCCTCGTCTTTGTTTTTTTGCAGACTTTCTAAGAAAAAAAATCAAACCAAACCAACCAAACAAAAAAAATCCCAAAAAATAACCCAAACCAAAAACCACTTTATCTCGCAGTACCACCGTTTCCCCTGTGTTTAAAGGAAATAACATAATTCCCTGGCTTGCCAGGGATGTTAAAAGAACAAATGTTTTAAAGATTGAAACTCTTCAACTGCGGTGTAGGCGTTGGGACGTATAAAAAAATAAGATCTGGTGCAGCAGACTCAAGTTCATGGCTGTGTAAAATGAAAGCTCTCATCTGTCGAGAATACACATGGCTGGGGGGAAGTGAAGTGCAGTAAGATGATGTGATGGTAGAATTAGGGTGACAGATATCCATAACCAAGTACACTACCTTCATCTCTGGTAGAGAAAAAAATCTTAAATGTCTTAAACCCAGTCAACTGTCTAAATATAATGATGATATAATTATGTAGTCTGCACCCACTGACAAATGCAAGGCACTGTAGAAGCATAAAGCACTTCAAGTAAATAGTAACACAATTTCATCAGAGGTTGAAAAGTTAATTCAGTCATGGCCTCATTCATATTATTTTTCATTTTTTATTATTTTATTGAATTGGTTATTAAGGTCACTATATAATGTGCTTCATTATTTATGCAGGGTGCATCAGCTGACAATGGAAACCCTGAGTGATGAAAGAGCTTGTATTTGTGTTTAATATTATATTTATATAAAGTAAAAATCCTTTGTGTAATGTAGCCAGCTTCAAGGCACACTAAAGACAGAGGTTTCTGCTGGTTTCTGAGCCTTGGACGTTGCTTTAGAGGCTTGTCAGTGTCAAATCACAAATGTAACTTGGAAACCAAGAGATAGTGAATTGACTTTGATTTAATTTTTTAAATTATTTAATTTGTTCTAAATTAATAAGGAATATATTACATATGCATGATGGTGTACCCAGGGAAACATGTCCCCAACTGATGTACATTTAGGATCCTATAAATGCTAAAAAAAAGACACACACCCATCAATCCGGACAAAAAAACTAAAGAAAGAAAGAAAGAAAGAAAGACAGAAAGAAAAAAAAACCCAAACAAAAAACTTATGGAGGGCTTGACAAAAATCTGTCTTCTCTGATGGAGTTTCATATGGTCTTCTTTTTCACATGCCCTGTGTTTTTATGCTTTATGTTTTTGAAAATGAAGATAAACACTGTCTAATGCCTGTACGTTAGGTCCAACACATCCAGAGTGGTTCATGGAACTTTTGGGTTGAAGATCTGGAAGGCCCAAGCATAACTGGCCCCACAGTTTGCTTTCCTTCCATGCAATTTAATTTTAAACTTTCTGATTTTCACTGTGTGGGTAGCCTTCGAGAATTTTATCCATTTCTTTTCATATAGAAATCCTAATACCCAAAAAGCAAAGAGACCCTCAGGTTCACTTCTAAAACAAGAAGACACACTGCTGAAGTGTCACATCTCCCTAGCTTTGGGTGTCTTGTGTCAGCACAATTATAGAAACAGAACTATAGGAATATTTAGGAGTGATATGTTCATAACGCACTGGAGAATGTATGAAGAAGCTGTCAGATATATTTTTCCCTTTTGATCGTCTATGGGATCTAGCAAAGAGAAGATATTAGTTGGCAGATTACCCACAAGCGTTATGATTTTGTTGTATTTCTCTTCTGTTCCTCTTCTTGGAATTGGCTTATTAAATAAGATTTAACTTCAGTAACAATCCTATAGTCTGGTGGATCATATCTCAGTAATTCATCACTGTCAACTCAAGGACAAAAAAAAAAAAAAAAAAAAACAAAATCCTATGATTCAATCTGAATTAAAATATGTTAAATGTTTAAAGAGATGAGAATTAATAAATAATCCTTTAGTTCTTGCCATATAATAAGTATTCACCCTGGGGCTAACCTAAACCCTGGCTTCTCCCAGGGCTCCTAAGCAGTGAAGACAAACATAGACTTCAGTGCCTTTCTGATCAGGACAAAGGATTTAGTATGGAATGATGGGCAGGATCAAGAGCATCTAGATCTAACCTTGCTGGAACTGGAGGAGAAGAGGGTGCAGAGTGAGTGAGCAGCAGAAATGCCTCACCACACACCACCCCCCCCCACACCCCATGTACTCTTTCCCACAGCAGGAACAGCCAAAAGTCAGGGTCCAGCCAGGCAGGTGAGATGAAATCACTTGCTGAATAAGACTTTACTATTAAAAGAGCAGACGTCCCTATCTGGTGGTTGTATGCCCAGCTAGCAGAGCTCTTTACATCTCAACCTTAAAATTGTCTCAAATCCTCTCTTTCTTCGTTTTAATTTTCCATCGCCATTTTTTTTCTGGTTTTTTTTTTTTTTTTTTTTTTTCAGGTGT
>JAWWEU010000091.1:68007008-68029798 GCA_035583155.1 Acropternis orthonyx
CCTTTCCCTGTCCCTTTCCCTTTCCCTTTCCCTTTCCCTTTCCCTTTCCCTTTCCCTTTCCCTTTCCCTTTCCCTTCCCTTTTTCCCCCGAGGGTAGCTGCTAGCGGGCTGTATTTTGGATTTGTGTTGTAAAGAGTATTGAAAATATAGAAATGTTTTTGTTAATATTGAGCAGTGCTTACAGAGCCAAGGCCTTTCCTCATGCTCACCCCATCCCACCAGCAATGGGACACAAGGAGGGGGCACAGCTGGGACAGGTGACCCCAACTGACCAAAGCAGTATTCCAGACTATATGACATCACGATTGGTATATAAACCTGGGGGAAGAAGGAGGAAGTGGAGCGACATTTGGACTGAAGGAGTTTTTCTTCCCAAATCACCATTACATGATGGGTCCTGCTTTCCTGCAGATGGCTGAACAGCTAGCTACCTGCCCTGGGAAGGGATGGACGAATTCCTTTTTTGACTTTGCTTGCAATGTGCTGCTTTTGCTTTACCTGTTAAACTGCCTTGATCTTAACCCATGAGTTTTGCCGTTTCACTCTACTGATTCTCTCCCCATCCCACGGGGGGGGGGAAGTGAGTGAAGGGCTGTGTGGGGCTGAGCTGCTGGCCGGGGTTAAACCACGACCCCAGAGGAACACATGGTTCATTTTTAAAAGGAATTGACAAACCTACTGGTGTCTAACAGCCACCCAGTGGCAGAGCAGCATTTGCAGGCTTTATAAGATTTGCTCCACTGTGCCATTTAGCCCAGGCTGTTTGTTCAAAATATTGCATAATATTAACATTTAACATTTAAAAAGTGTCTAGGTGTGAGAGAACAATGGAATAGCTTTCCCATGCCACAAAACCAGGGGACTATGGATATGGTAAAAAGGGACATCAATATATTTAAGGCAATGATTAGAGGCTACTCAATCCAATGTGATAAATTGAAATAGATTTATAAGGTTAATACCATTTTCAGAGACTATAGACCATTTTATGAGATGTGCTATATAACTTCTGTTCCTTCACCCAAATGCATGATCTTTACCAGAGATTTAAAGCAAAACACTGTAGCAATTGGATTCTAAAGGTCAATAAAGAAGAAGAAAAATAAAAGAAAAGATCATTAGGGGAAAAAATAAAAAAAAGAAGAGGGTGTTTCATTCATTCTGTTACTAGCCCTGTTTTTTTGCCAATTAAACTGCCATAAAGATAATAAAAAGAAAGCACCTGTGGAAAATGAAGGTTTGCCTTCATGAAGAAAGATATTGTGACTTCTAAAAGCCTTTAAAATTATATT
Organism: Acropternis orthonyx; assembly: GCA_035583155.1. Lineage (NCBI taxonomy): Eukaryota > Metazoa > Chordata > Aves > Passeriformes > Rhinocryptidae > Acropternis > Acropternis orthonyx. The sequence continues at coordinate 68,008,301 of JAWWEU010000091.1, forward strand.
TCCTAATAAATAAATCAGCAAATGGTACAAAGTAACATAAAACTCACTGCACATCTCATTAATCTTTGAGATAATTTAGTTATCTTTTTAGGTGAATTAAATCTTTGCTGCAGACAGTTTGTGTGGAAAATTTGTAAGCCATGCTGTGGCACTGTGCCCCCCTCCCTGAGCCACAACCAGCAGTGAAGGCTGTGATGGCTGGATCCAGCTTGTTGTGGACTTTGGGAAACACTGACCCAGATGTGTTGCTGGTATGAAAATATGACTGTAAATCATAAGGCTTCATGCCAGGATATCCCACTGAGAGAGGATATCTCTTATAAGGTCACTCCTCCAGGGTGAGAGACCCCTGGTTACAACTGAGTCCAGGAAAGGTTGGGACAATGCTTTCAGGCACACAGTGTAATTGTTGGGGCTTTCATGTGCAGGGACCGGAGCTGGACTCAATGGTCCTTGTGGATCCCTTCCAACTCAGCGTATTCTGTGATTCTATTCATGAGACCCTTGGTAAGTGATTAACAGCATGGTAAACTTTGAAATTGTTGCTAGATGATATAAAGGGCTGATTATATATGTAAACCTTTACAAGTAATTAATTTTCCGTGTCTGTGAGTAGAAGTGGATGCAGCTGTATCCAGACTTCTCCCTGAGATGGAGTTTAGAACACAAGTGAGTCCTTTCTGAACCTCATGGCTCAATGGGAGGGTCACCCTGACAGTTCTGTCAGCCCTTGTCCTCTATGCAGTAAATAATGAAGTTTACCTTTCATAGAATCCTGTCAAACCACTGTTGTATTTACTATCAAGCTTCGTTAAATTGCTGGTTTATATCAGTAAACATATTGCTACTTTTCTTGTAATGAGTGAAGTGCATCACTCCATGCATGACACATGCTGAGGAAAGGGAATTTGCCTTAAGGCTGGGATTCTGCCTCCTTAAGCCAAAATGATGAAGACTCATGGAGAAAAACAAAGCAACGAAAAATAATCAACCTCATAAAGAAGAGTGATTTGAAAGAGTGCTTATTTAAATGTCAGAAGAGTAAAAAGAAGCGAGGTGTAAAACTGCAAGCTAGGGAGAACCACAATAAGAAGGCATAAACTCCTTTATTCCCTGCATTTATGTAGTTGTTTTGTAACATATTTTGGTCAAATGTTTTGCGTTCCTGGAGACAGAGAGCTGCAACAGATTTCTTGTAACTGCTGTGATCTGGTGGATCCAGCTATGGATGTATTGTCCATTTTTCCATTTAAAACTGCTAGTCTAGAATCACATATTATCTTTATAAGAAAAAAAATCTTATTTTTAGAAGAAGGAGGCAAGAGCAATCTATGCTTTTTTTGACAACAGAAGCTTAGAGAACAAGAATTTATAGGAACTGATAAGACAAATGTTGATCTGCTGGGGTATGTGTATGTTAGACAGAGAGAGATGCTCTATTTGGTAAAGGAAGGTGTTTATCCTTGAAGTGGGTCTCTGCAGGAAAAGTTCACAGTACCAAAATAGCAGCTGAAGAATTTATTGGGAGAGAAAAGGATTGTTTTGATCCAGAGTAGACACCACAACCCAGCATAGGCTGAAAGGTTTTGAGCCATGAGGAGAGGGAGAAGTAACCTGTTTGTTGTACAGTTAAACAACCAGTTGGTAGAGATTTTCCAAATATTTGAAATGCTGCTTGTAACAGACATGGAACAAGTGGGAATCAGGACCAAATATACTCTGGAAAAAAGCCATAGTACGGTGGTGGGAACTGTCTGGGTAAAACCCTATTCTCCTCACTGTTATCTTTAGTCACTGAAGTAAAAGATTGCTCTCTTAAGAAACATTTTGAAATTACTTATGTTCTCCATTGGAATATGATCCTTTGGGGTATGTCTGGAAAGGAACAAGGGAGAAACTAAAGCTGTATAGGACTAGTGTCGGTCACTGCTGAGACAGTCCCTACAAGAATCAGGAAGCCTTCCTGAGGCAATGAGAGTTGGGGAGACAAATGTACCTCCTTCCTCCACACAGGTACCCACACACATGCTGATTTCAACTAATTTGATCTAGCTGATGAAAAACACATTAGCAAAAAAAATTCTGGCCAGTTCCTGTCCACAAGACATTTGGGAATGACATTCAGTGCAGTACTGAAGACATTCATAAGTCCTCTGTTAAATGAAATCCCACTTCAGACTTCAGTGCACAAGTTAAGTACTCTGTACATTTCTAGCAATATCCACATAGACATTATAAACTCAGAAAGAATACCCTGAATGTGCACACTGTTTATATCTTTCCCAGTGAGAAATTAGCAGGCGTAACAACCTCCCCAAAGGTGGGATGTAAACGACAAGAGAGATCTCAGCCAGAGCAAGAAATGGAGTATCTGCCACTCGTAATTGGAATTCAAATTTAATTAAGATGGAGAGAGAAATACTCATCAACCCTTCAGTGAAATACACAAGCCTTTGGTGCAGTTATGTAAAGAGAAGAAAACAGCCTTTCTAAAACTTTAGTTAAAGAAGCAAGTCTGTATTAAAACAAAATAATAATAATTTAAAAAAGAGACTCATAATTTTAAATCTCAAGTTTACAGTTGGATGACATAAAAAAAAAAGAAGTATCTTAGCTGTTGCTCTGGGCTTCTTTTATGTTTCTGTCTCATGAATGGCAATGTAGGATTGAAATCAAGCAGCTTAGTACTAAGACCCAAATTTTACAAAATTAAACTTAAGTGGTAAGACACTGGCAAAGGTAACCCAGAGAAGTTGTGGATACACCATTCCTGGAAGTGTTCAAGACCAGATTGAATGGGGCTTGGAGCAACCTGAGCTAGTGGAATGTGTCCCTGCCTATGGCAGGGGGTTGCAATAAGATGGTCTTTAACTCCCTTCCAGTCCAAACCTTTCTGTGACTTCATACTATAGTGTGTATGTGGTGTATCCACAGATTGGATACAGGCAAGTAGGTAACCCCTAGTGCTTGCTCAGCCCCTGGCTCCCACTTGTTTGTAATCCAGCACAGGGAGGCAGGAGGATTACTCTGTTGTCATGAACCGCTGATTCTACTACACTACCTTGTTTGTCACCTGTGTGTTGTGTACAGGAAAGGCAGACCAAATTTCAGGATGAATAAACTTTCTGGCAACTGGTTTATTGTCACAGTCTCTCCCAAGGGATTTTTAATCTTTCCCAATGTATCTCATGGACTCCTGTTTGTGTATGTGAGCTGTTCCTGGTTATGTGACTTCCAAACCTATCTGCTCGGGCCTCATATCTGACACTGCATCTGCCACAAAACCTAAGCAGGGTATCAGAATGCAGGGTATCAGACTGCAGGTCTTACCAAAGCACATTTATAATACTGATACATAAAACTAATGCAGACCATTGGGAGGACAGTATGTGACTCCCCACATAACACACCACAAAAGTAATTTCACCTTGTTATTACTTTCTGAAGTATATAACATCTGGTTAAGCTGCTAGATATCTATTTATAAAAGTATTTAGTCTTGATTTAAGACTTCAAGCAAAAGTGAATCCATCATGCTCTAAGATAAAATGTCCCAGTAGTTTATAACTTTCAGTGTTAAAGAAGTGAAGCAATTTGTAATTTGAATTTATCTTCTACTGTGAACCTTTGAAACTCATTACGTTTCCCCTTTCCTAGATTAAAGACCTGACCGTCAGTTATTTTCTCTTTTGCAGATTCTTTCAGATTGATCAAATCAAACCATAACCTTTTCTTGGATAAAGCTGAGAAGGGGAAATTCCTTGGCCTCACCAAAACACTTTCTCCCTCGCGGCCAGTCCCCAACTTCAGGTCAACCTTGCAGTTCTTTCTGGATTTCCACCCTTTTGTTGAAGTGTTTTGTACACATTATGTAGAGCGCTGGACACAGGATCCCTGTTATGGCACTAGGGATGTTTGGGAAGGTTACATGGTAATGGCTTTGCCTTTGTGTCACAACTTTAGTGAGGCCATTTGTTCCTGTTGATTTACATTCCAGGGTGACCTGTAGTCTCTCATATAGAGAGTCATGCTTGGAGCTGACGTTCCAGAGCTTAATGTGTTCTTAGACTCATTGCAGATTTACTCTTATCTGAGACACCATCCTTAGGCTGTTAACTGTGACCTCAGTGCTTTGCTTCTGCACACTTGACTGGAATTTAACTGTAATATTTGTTAAAGTTAATAAAACATCTCATTAAAGATGAATAAAAATCACTATTGGGATACAAAGCTTCGTGGTTAAAGACCTGAATTTGGCTTTGGGAAATCTGGGTATTATTTTAAACTTTTATTGTAAACCACCTGTGTAAATCGTAACAATCAGGGTGACTTAATATTCTCCTGCTCCAGTTCCATTATATAAAATGGAGTAGCAATTTTTCCACACCATTTTTATTGTCTAGGCAACCAGTAAGCTTAAAAAAAAAAAAAAAAATACAAGTGTGAATAGCAGGAACAAAGTAAAAGACTAGATAGGAAATTCAATTAAGAAAGCACAAAAACAGAGCAAGAAGCTTCTTCATAGCATAGACTTGGAAAAAGATCCTCCTGGGCCATGTATGTCTCAAATTTTACAATTTGTTAGGTTTACCACATTTGAAATCCCTCTTCTGACAAGAGGGATTCTCTTCTCTTTGCCCATTTGCAATCAATGCCCTTTAGCCCGTAATGCGCTTTTGAGTTGGTGGTGCTTACACCCTTTGTTTGCAAATATAAATATGTAGTGTTACAATGTCAGTCTTTGTGCTTGAAATACAATCCTTCAATCAAAGAGAATCACGTGTATGTAATGTCTCTCTCTCTGTCTATATATAAATATAAATAAATATAAATATAAATATAAATATATAAATATAAAAATTATTTGACTGTATCTACCATATCAAGTGACTACTTGGAGGCATAATATTCACATTGAAAAGCATTATAGCAGTAGTTGGTCTTGTGAGAGCTCTGTTTTCACGCACATATACTAATCCAAAGCCAAAACACTGTCTAGCAGATCACAGGGCTGTGGGACTGGACCACGTGTTCAGGGATACCCTGTGGATGTACAGCCATGGAGACAGGCTGGTGACATCAGCTGAGTTCTGCTGTGGCAAACACACATTTTAGTCACACAGCAAAAGCTGACATCTATATTTTAAAAATATTTATCCCAGCTAGACACAGTGCATAGTGATTAGGATACAAATGATATTAATTCCTCCTCTCTGGAGATAAATCCAGATTAATATGCTCTCCCAACAGTGCTCCCCTCTCCCCCACGCCCCCTCATTGTCTCTTTTTTAATTATTATTTTTCTTCCTTTTTCCTTCTAGGCATTCAACAAAACAATTAAACTGTATCCATACATTATTGTAAATCCAGTGCTTGGGCACTGGATTGTCTCTGGGGCAGTACTGAAGTGTGGTATTAAATTTAAAGAAAGTGCAAATGGTTTAAAAAACTCTCTTTAGTGTGTGTGTATGTGTGGCATGGTACACAAAATAATTTCAAAGGAAAAAAAAAAAAAGATAGTTTTTTCAGGGTTTTCTTTGGAGGATTTTGGAGTCCAAACAAGATTTACTACTGAGCTCTCTTTTCTACTCTGAACAAACTGAACAAACATTATCAGTTGATTTATGTTCCTTTTAAAATAAATTATGGGAGGGAGCAAGGCAAGATACTGCAAAAGTAGGAGGGTGCTCGCTTCTGCTCCCTCCAGTGCCACTCATTCCACAAGTCAGGGAGACACGACAGGGCAGCATTTCCACAGTGCTGGCAATGCCAACCAGCCGCAAAACTATAAAGAAATTCATCCAGTCCCTGTCCCTCTCTGCTGTCTTTTCCTGCTCTACTTATGGAGGATTTCAAATAGTTGTGATTTTGACTGCAAACACAGAACTCCTCGGGCTCCTGGAGTAAAAAGAAAGAAGGCAAATCTTCTGTTTGTCCTCCCAGATCAATGCCTGAAAGTTGTTTTCGGTGTCTGGCGGCTGCTGTTAGCCATGGAAGCCACTTGTGTTCGGCTGATTACGCTCATAGCCCTCCAAGGAGCTGCATGTAGAAGCAGCTGCCTGTGATACTTCAGCAATGACGGTTCCAAGGGAGGGAGTATTATTTTAGTGAAACAGTGTTTTTTCATGGAGTTCAGTGAAAGAAATTGAGTAGATGTCACTGGCATGGGAAGAAAATCCCTGCTCAGGTTGTTGCTGTTGAGAAGTGCAGCATCAACAGGCCACATGCCATGATCTGGCTGTCCCAGAGCTGGCCTTTCACCACAGCTTTTCTTCAGAAAGCTCTGTGTCTGTCTTCTAACTAGTGTGAATAGCAGCTGAATCAGAGAGAACATCTGGGAGTATCAAACAGCTACCTGTCATCTCTGTGTGGGTTGTGCACCCCTGGTTGACTTGCTTACTCACACTATGCTTGCCCAATTTTAGACTGTTACAGTTAAAAATACAAACAATAATCAAGATGTGAACTCTCATGTGCTTGAAACATCAAGGCAGAGAAGAAATTAATTAGCATGCAGTTCATAAAAGTGACAGTGATGAATTATAGCATAGCTATTGATTAATCATATATCAATTACAGTGGTCTAAGCACTATAACTACAAATCAATTTAGAGCTATCCGTGAACTGATATTCAGTGCAAGAAATTAAATCAAAGACTCAGAATGGTCCATAAATGCAGGCTAAGCTTTAGCTCCCAGCTGATGCACAACTATCATGCTTGATTAACACTAATGGAAAGCTAACTAGGTATGCCTGCAGTGTACTGATATGAGAACAAACTTCAGCTGATTAAAGACTCCCACACTATTTATCCTGTTTTGGGCCCCTTTATAGGCACCTCATTAATGAGAAAATATGACCCCAACCTGGGAGTAATAGAGCTGCCACTGGGGTAAGCATGCCATTTATTTGGCCACAATATTAAGGGACTTAATTTGGTAAGGTTTATTTCTACAGAACTATAGGATACCTAGCTTTTATTCAACACAAAAAGAGATGGGGATTAATTTATACAACTAATTCCTGTAGCTTCAATAAAGTGTTTAGCAGAATGTATTTTGCTAGACCTGGTTATAATTCAGGAGCATAGAAAACAGACTGGTGACATAGGCACAGACATCACTGGAGAATAATTAATTTGAAAACAGCTGTAGAAGGATTTTGATAGAAAATTTAAAGATGCATTTGTTTTTCTTCCATATGTATTTGTCAGAGATGTTTTAATTCCTGACACCTATTAAAAAAAAGTTTAAAAAATTGTAGTTTAGTCATAGCCTTGCCAATTTTTTAAATGTATTCTAAAGTTTCCACTTTAAAATGGGAAAAAAAAAAAAAAATGGAAAAAAAAAGAAGTCCCACATGGCCATTCCTTTTATTTTCCTCATAGGGAAGATCTGAACAGTTTTGTTGAAAGACATTTTTGTAGTTTGGATGTCTCTGTTATAATGAGTCACACAACTTGAAAGGAAATTGCTGGTAAAACAATTCTTTTTCAAGGAACTGTTTGTCTTTCCCAGGAAGAGAGAGCTTTCAAAGTCATCTTTTTTAACTTAGGAGTTTAAGGATGTTTTTATGGATGCTTTCAAAAGAATCTTCCTCTCTTCACTACTAGAAGAGGTCCAACATCTGTTTCTGTTGAAGTGATTTCACAGAACAGTGTCACCTGATCTCCAGGTGCTGCTCCAAAAGGTCTCTGTTTCAGAGTTCTGGCACTGTGAGTGTTGCACCTGATGTGGAAGTGGTTGTGTATATGAGAGTGACTGCACAGATCCCTGAAAGCCTTTGTGCTCTGCTAGCATCCTTCAAGGATGACAGTGTTCAAGGCCAGGCTGGAGGGGACTTGGAGCAACTTCGCTTTAACAAATATTGCAGTTAAATTCCAGTCAAGCGTGCAGAAGCAAAGCATTGAACGTGTCCCTGCCTATGGCAGGGCGTTGGGACTGGATGGTCTTTAAGGTCCCTTCCAACCCAAACCATTCTGTGATTCTGTGATTCTTCAGCTGAGAACTTAAGAGTATCCATGCCCCTTAGTTGGATTGTTTCCACTCTATTTACATTATCTAAATGTGGATGAGTCACCAGAAAGCAGAAACTCTGTTTTCCTCATTTGCAGGCAGCTAGATCTGCTTCTGACCACAAAACAGAATTTCTGCTATGAAACAAACAACATCCATGCTCCATCCACCCATTCCTGGAAGTAACAAAAGCCTTGTGGAACATATTGACTCACTGTTGTCAACATAATGATAGTGTTTGTAAAATAAACTCCTACCAAACACTCCAATAATTAGAATGTCTTTTTTCCCCCTCCCAACCTTATGTTCCTTTCAACACAATGACATCAATGTTCATTAATTCTATATTTGAATGTTCATCTTCTGTGGCAGCTTTACCAAATAAACAAAGCAAAGCAATATTTAACAATAAGAAGATGTAAAACGTTTACACAGGAAGGGAATAAAACCAGCAATGGCAACAAAACTCTTAATCAAACTCAATTACAGAGAGCAGGCGCAACGTGCCAGAGCTGACAGTTTGCTGACTTTACTTATAGTGTTGTGAGAGGAGAAATCATCCACTTGCAGCCCTGCTGAAAAGCAGTTGGTTAAACATCACAGAGGAAAATCACAGAGTGGGTGAATTCTTATCAAAAAATTTTGATCATAGTGATAACCAAGAAATTATGGGTAGAAATTATGATGTAGTCATTCCATCTGACACTATAGAAGATATCATTTGGGTCAGTGTTCTAACTATGCATCTGAAAAAAACAGTTAGTCTTTATCCTTGAGGAACATTTCAACAGCAGTGAGTAAAACCCCTCAGAAAAAAAGCAAAAAACCTCTCCTAATGAAAAAACCCACAAACATCCTTAATAAGATGAGAGGAAATAGCCTCAAGTTGTGACAGGTGAAGTTTATATTGGATATTATGAAACATTTCTCCACAGAAAGAGTTGTCAAGCCCTGACACAGGTTTCCCAGGGCTGTGGTGGAATCACCATCCCTGGAGGGATTTAAAAGCTGTGTGGATGTGGCACTTGGTGACATGGTTTAGTGCTGGCCTTGGCGGTGCTGGGTTAGTGGCTGGACTTGATTTTAGGCCGATTTTCCAACCTAAATATTTCTATGTTGGGTTTTGTTTTTAACAAATTCATTTAACTGGACATTCATGGAAATTAGCTAAAGAATGAGCTAGAAAACAACGAATTATAATAATTTCCAATCTCCTGTGTTGAAGAAACATGTCCTCTAAGAAGAAAAAACAAAAAGGATATGGTGAATGCATTTTTTCCAATGTGTACTCCCAAGACTGTGGCTCATGTTGGAGCAGAGGATCAGCAAAACTTCTTGGGGTTCACTGAAGTTTAGCAGTAAACAGTGAGTGTAACTGTTTTGGTTTTGACCTTGACAAAATGCAAAGTCCCCCTGAAACCCACAAAGTCCCAGCAAAAAGGAGGGAAGGAAAAAAAGTGAAACAGGAAAAGCTTATATATATATATATATTTACACAAATTTACAACACATATATGTACAAATATAAAAGAAAAAACAACAATAACTTTACCCCAAGCTTCCCTCCCAACAACACACAAACTCCATCACCCAGAACCCCAGAAAAACACCCCAAAAGATGTTTTCCCAGGAAGAACACCCAGCAAGAAGAGGGAAAGAGCAACCCCAAACAAAAAAAATATTTACTTCCCGAAGACCAAGAGTGATGTGGATATCTTGGCAAAGGAGTGGTGAGGCCTGTCGCTTAGAAAGCAGCAACAGCGTGTCCTCTCACACCACACCAGGGGAGGAAAAAGGGAGGAAGCTACTTCCTTCACTGAATTTACAGTCACCTTGATGTCAGATGATATGAAATACCTCGTTGGTTACTTAAGTCAGGTGATACCAGCCCCTCTAAATCTATGGAAAGCCCTATGGCCCAAAACTGAGGCCTACTGAATTTGGCTTTGGGTCTAACTATACTAAGGCCTTAATCTGAGTGTTTTGGAGTTTATCAATCCCATCACAGTGACCCTTCATAGACTAGACTGGACTGTAGCAAAAAACCAAACCAAAAGAAAAATCAGATCTTTTGGTCTTAGAGACTGACCTGATTTACACCTAGGAGGTTTTGAAAAGACTGCATCATTTCTGGTAGTGGAATGTATTTAAATGAAATGTTTCAGCATCCTTGCCTGCACCCTACTCTCTAGACATGGTTGAAGTCAGAGGACCAAGCAGTCACCAGCCACATGAAGTTCAACGAGGGAAAGTGCTGGATTCTGCACCTGGGATGGGGCAACCCTGGATGTACAGAGTGTGGAATGAGATGGTGGGAAGCAGTGCCAGGAAAGGGCCCTGGGGGTCCTGGTCAGTGGTCAGTTGGCCACAAGTCAGCAGTGCCCTGGAGCCAGGAGGAACATCCCTGTCCTGAGGGACATCAGGCACAGCATCACTGGCTGGGTGAGGGAGGGGATTGTCCTGCTCTGCTCTGCACTGGGGTGGCCTCAGCTGCAATATTGGGGCAGTTTGGGGGGACACAATGGAAGGGAGAGATTGAGCCATTAAAGAGTGTCCAGAGGAGGGACGCGAAGATGGCGAAGGGCCCTGAGGGGTAGCGTGTGAAGACACTGAGTGCACTTGGTGTGTTCAGCTGGAGGAGCCTGAGGGGAGACCTCATTGCAGGTACCACCTCCTCAGGAGAGGCAGAGAAGGGGCAGGCACTGATCTCTTGCTGATCCTTGTGGATCCCTTCCAACTCAGCATATTCTGTGATTCTATGGTTTCTGCTTTGTTTTGTTTTGTTTTCTTTTTTTAGAAGAAAAACATTGATTGATCTCACTTATAAGGAGGCAATTCAGACTGTTTCCTGACTAGTTTCTGTGTTATTTTATAAATGAAAGTCAAAGAAATCAAAAATGTAGAATATTGATTCAAAGTGTGCCTACTGCAGTACTCCTAAATAAGACAAAAATGTCAAGAAGAGGCACAGCGAGCTACAATGTCACTTACAAGACTTTCATGTAAGAATCTTGTATGAATATAGAGGGTAGTCCATTAAAACTGCTCAGTCAACTTCTTGTTTAGAAACAGATACACCTCCAGTCATGTATGGGGGGTTTTTGAATAGTCTTAAAACTGATTGAATTGGAAGTCCTTTTAAATGTCCATCTAAATGTCCAGGCTAAGTGCCAAGAGGAAATCAATCTATGCGAACTCTGAAATCTTCCAAGTGTGATAAGCCTAATAGGAACATTAGTCCATTTTATGTTACCTTCAGGAGCATTTACAGTGAAAGTCTCACCTCTTTTCTACAGCTTTGCATGCACTGGTGATTAGTTTTTAGTTGATCATACTCAGAGCAAAAGTAGTTTCCTGCCAGAACTGTGTGAGGAGGAAGCCATTTCTGGCTTCATTTTGATAGAGGAATACAGTCTCTCAGAAAAACACCTGAAAAAATGCCTATAAAACATACACATTTAAATGAGGGCAATAAAACTAAACATTGTGGGTATACAGAGTTGGTAATAGTTGGCATATTTTCAGTTTCCTCTCAAAAACCCTGCAAAAGCTTTTGCCCCATTCCTCAAAGCAGTGTTGAGATTTTCCCAGCTGCTCTTGCACACCAGAGTCAAGAAACAGGAGAACCTGTTTTAAAGAAAGCTTCTTTCCCATTAGTGCAGCTTTATTTTACTATAGACTAGCACATGAACATGTATTTTATGTATGTATTTTTCATCTGGCACTCTGACATCTAGAAATTAAGCTCTGTTTTCTGAGTTATTGTTATCAATACCCTGTCACCCTTGTTTTGTTTCCTCTCCCTTATTGCAACCTTCTGCTCAGGGCTTCTTTGTGTTTGGCTTTACCAGGGTTTGCTGGTCTTCCCTGAACAGATTTGGGAGGATCTTGGCAAATCCCAGGTCTGCCCATTTCTGAGCTGCAGGGAAGCCCCCACAGGATCCTCCCAAATCAGCTCAGGGCAGAAGAGTCCTCTGCACTGTGCTTCTGCCACACCTCAAGGTAGGAATTCCAGTATGGCAAAGGAGAAATTCATGGGAGACAAAGATCATAGTGAAATTCAAATTAGGGGCACCAAGTACACAGGTAAGTATGTGAAACCAATCTCCATTGCTCTTGACATTTCACAAGTGCTCTGCAATGACACCAGCAAACAGCCAGCATGCCTTCTTGCTCAGGAGGAAAGTGTCTTCCAGATGGTTCCTTTTTATTAATTTAGAGTTAAGCTCCATCTCAGCGCTGCAGACAGCTGACTGATGGATGCTCCTGGAAAATCTGCTGATTGGAAAGACAGTATTTCACATTAGCTGTTTCAGAGTTACTTTGGTAATTGGTTCCAGAGGAGAGGAGGGGGAAAAAAAAAATTAAAATTTGCACCGGCCTTCATGTAAGTGATTTACCTCATTATTTCTGATTCGGAATTGACAAGACATAGATCAGCCATCGGCAGCTTCATGACCCTAAGAATGGATGTTTCTGGTACTCTTGAAGTGCTGGAGAATCACAGATTAATATGTTTTAAGGCTTTTGCTTTTATGTTGCTAAAATGAATAGGACTAGGGTCAGCAACATATGTGTGCTATTACCTTTCCCTGTATCTTTTTGATGATTTAACTGAGGCAAATGAAAGCTTTCAGTGCCAGTTGTCAGTAGGTCAGAGTTTGGAATGCAAGAGCAAAGACCCATGTATAACCCTGGGTTCCTGCTCCTGAGGATGTCTCTCTCCTGCACGTAGCTCATGGCCTCTAGGCAGAGCTAGTTCTTGAGTGGTTAGCATGGGCAGCTGGCACTGAAGCTCAGGCTGGCCTTGGAAATATACTTTAAAATTGCACATAGTACAACTCCCCAGGCCTCTACAGAGTTTTTCCACTGGGATTTCTGAGTTTTAGAGAAGATGGACTTCTACACAAATGATCACTGTTCTTGTATCTGTTCAAATTCTGGTGGAGTATGAAGCTGGTTTTACATACCTTGCCTTCCATATTAAACCCCGTGACTTTGTGATTGTTATTGGCAACTCTGACACAGGGCTGTTAAATGATAACTTTTCTATCACTGTGGCTAAACTCTGAACCTATTTTTTATGCACACTGTGGGTGTTTAAATTTTGCATGGATATAAAAGTGATTGGGGATATTCACTAATGGAAAGTGAAGTTGTCCAGCAGTGTTAAATGAAAGACAGTAACTTCAGCTCAAGATGAAGCAGTGCACAAGAGGCAGGAAGCCCATTCAGAGGGGAAAAAAAAAGCTTCAATTTGATTTTGCTTTTCCTATTCATCTATTATTAGATGCTGTCAGAGACTAGGTAGTGTGCTGGGCAGGCACTTGGCCTAAGCCAAGTCAGCCCTTCTTCCATACTTAGATTTACAGTGATAATCAAGTTACCATTTGGTCATTACTTGAAGGGAGTCCAGCATCTTTCATATCCTCAACACCCTTTTTTGTTTTTTTTTTCCAACGACAGTTATCTGAAAATTAAACCACATTTGTTGTAGCAAAAGCAAAGCAACAGGAAAATAAGAGACCAAGATGCTTCATTGGCAAAACGCTTTATGGCAGCACTGCTGTACACAGTTCTATCACCACTGATGCCTCACCTGTGTTAAGAATTTACTCGTGCCCTATGTTACTCTTCTCCACCTCTCCTTTCCCTTCTTCACATTTATGGAAATCTCTGCCCTGCTGTTTTTAATTACTACGTTGTTCACTCAGGCGATGAAGGCAACACCCCTTCAAACACGACTGCCATCAATACTTTTCTTCTAGGAAGTGTTTAATTTTTGATGAAATGATTTTATATAGAAGTGAAAAAGTCAAATGTTTAATAAACCTTGGCCTCACAACTTGCAGTGCCCCAGAGACCTCACCAGCTTTGCTAGCACCTCTCCCTATTACAGTCAATATGTATGGGGTAAATTCTGCTGTTACCTACATTCTAAGTTTGTTATTACTGTTAAGTGACAGGAAGTGAGATTTAAGGAAAGGCAGAATATTATTATAATTTACACCATGGAATATTGAATTTAATTAATCATTGCAGTGAAGTAAAATAATTTACTCACTCATGAAAAGGAGGTGAATCTGACCAGATTGATATATCATACGGGCAATCTATACATTTTGCTAAGACTTCACACATCTGCTTAGCCCCTTACTATTACGTTTCTAGTACATCCTTAAAATTCATTTTTTGAAAACCTGATCACCATAAGAATACCTCATCAAATTTTAATTAATTCCCAAGACAAAACTGTAATGAGCATCTCTGGGAATCTACTCTATTGAACTGACACACGGGCTAAAACGTAGAGCAAAAAAATTCCAATTCTTTGAAGGACTGTTTGGATTCTGAAAAAAAACTGCTACCACATTTAAATACTTAATGCAGTTTATATGGAAATTCTTAAACATAGTTTTATTGAAATTTTGTTTCTGCTATTATGTAATTATTTTAGCTGCTTTGTAAGGATATCTCTGGTTCAGGTTTTGGTTTTATTTTTTTTGGGGAAAAGGGTTAAAGGGAGGCGTCTGTTCTTGGGAATTTGTCTAATATTGAGTTGATGGATGGCATGAACAATTAGCAGTGTCTTCCTTCACTCCTGAATCTATCTGAATTTTCAGTCAAGATGTGTTTACTTTGATGTGTTCTTTGCCCCTGGGAGTGGGGGGCATCACAACTGCAAAGGACAGTGTTGGAATAGTCCATTCTATTTGCTGAGAAGCCAACAAGTTTTGGAAAGTTTAGAGCTGGATCTGTGGTTGTACACTGCATCCTTTCAAACAGGATTTTCAGCTAACAGAGCAGTAACAATGAAACCAAATCAGCTCCAGGAGTTATATGAGCCTTTTGCCCCCTGAGTCACTCTTGCATCTCTCTGCTTTATAGAGAGAACACCACTAATTCTCCGTTGCCCCATTCTCAGATGTCTTATAGAAACAGGTCAGTAAATGTGATATATCAGTGACTCAATTAGTCAAATCAGCTTGGTGGGGTTAGCATGTTGTACTGCTCTGTTTCCTCCCCCCCACTCCATCAAAACACCAATTACAACACTAAAAATGTTTAATTTGAGATTATCTGTTTCCATTCACAGTTCTCAGCTGTGAGTGAGATGATTCCTCTTTCATGCTTTACAGTGGATGTTCTTGTGTATGTTGTGAACCCTAACTAGACACAGTAGGAACATTCAGGGTATTTATGCTTCTATGAAAGGTGTATCTTTCAGAGAAAAAAAAATGAAGGTTTGTTTTTTTTTTTTTTCTTGTAGGAATCAATGAAAATGGGACTAGAAAGGACACCAATAGGTCATTTAGTCACCTCCTTTCATAAAGGCAGGGTCAGTTATGTCAGTTGGGACAAATGATAGCCCAATTTTTCTTTAAAGTCTTCAGTGATGAAAACATTTCCTGATGTTGGATTTTAATCTTCTTTGTTTATTACTTCTTAGTCTAACAACAGTAGACGTAGAAAATAGTTTATTTCTTTCCTCTAGCTACCGTTGAAGACCATTTCCACGTTTTCTCCCATTTTCTCTTTTCACTACATTAAAAGATCTTAATTTTTTTAAACTTTTCTCCTAAGATCATATTTTCTGCATCTGACCAAATCAGTCTCATCCTCTTCTGAAGATCCTTTGGTTCCCATCCTTCTAAATCATTGCCCCTTTATGCACCAGCACAGGGGTTTTGACTCAAGTTGAGACTGAGAGGGTTGGGGGTTGTTCAACCTGGAGAAGTGAGGACTTCAGGGAGACCTTAGAGTACCTTTCAGTACCTGAATTAGCTACAAGGGATCTGTAGAGCGACTTTGTACAAAGGCATGGACTGTACAAGGGGGAATGGCTTTAAACTGTCAGAGGGAAGTTTAGATTAGATATTAGGAAAAAATTCTTCACAGTGAAGGTGGCGAGGCACTGCCCAGACAAACTGTGGATGCTCCATCACTTGAAGGCTGGAAAAGGCTGTGATGGGTTTGATAAACCCCAAAAATCTCAGATTAAGGCCTTAATTTAGTTAGGCCCAAAGTCAAATTCAGCAGGCCTCAGTTTTTGGCCATGGGGGTTTTCCGTAGATTTAGAGGGACAGGTATCACCTGACTTAAGCAACCAAAGAAGTGTTTCATGTCATCTGACGTCAAGTCGAATATAAAATCAGTGAGGGAGTTGCTTTGTTGTCCTTTTCCCTCTCCTTGTGGCCTTGGGAGGACACCCTGTTGCAGCAGCTCTGAGGGCGATAGGCTCGCCGCTCCTTGCCAAGATATTCATAGCAGTTTTGGTCTCTGGGAAGTGAATACTTTTTTTGTTTGGGGTTGCTCTTTCCCTCTCCTTGCTGGGTGTTCTTCCCGGGAGGGGTCTTTGGGTGGTGGAATCTCTGTGTTGTTGGGGAGGCAGCTGGGGTAAAGTTATTGTTGTTTTTTCTTTTATATTTGTACATATATGTGTTGCAAATTTGTGTAAATATATATATATAAAATATATATTATATATTTTTTATATATATATATAAATTTTTCCAGTTTTTTTTTTTTTTTTTTTGCTCCTTTTCGCTGGGACCGTGTGGGTTTCGGGCCGGGGGGGTTTGGCATTTTGCCAAAGTCTAACCCACAACATGACTGAAGCAACCTGGTCTAGTGCAAAGTGGTTCTGCCCGCCCATGGCAGGGGGGGGATTTGGGCAAGATGGTCCCTTCCAACCCAAACCAATCTGTGATTCTATAATTCCATGACAACCTCATCTGTGATTTTTGTTCATCTTAGTCTAATATTACTGGGATCCTATTCTGCCACACCACAGCCAGGCCAGGAATTCTCTGTGGTATGTATGTGCAGTTTCTCTTTACCTTTGACTTTCCTGAACATCACTGTACATTTTTCTCCACTTCTCTCCTATTGCTTTGAATTACAGTCCTCATCACCACTGCTTGCAGATGCTCACTTTGGTGCTCGCTGTGATTGCAATAAGCATGCTTTCTGTTCTTTCATCATTTATGGAACTATGAGTGGTATCAGACTTTAGACAGAATCCTAAATAGCCCATGGTATTGACTTGGGGTACCTATCTAATTCTGATGCTCTGACAACAGCTATGTAATCCCCCAATCTAGAGGTTCATCTAGATAAAGTTTCTCAAACTTTTTCTAACTCCTTCATGTAAGACAGTGTCAAAGTTTTGCTAAAGTCAAAGTATATGACATTTCCTGTTTCTTCCTTATGCACAAAGCCAGTTAGCTTGTCATAATAGGAAACAGATTAGTTTGACGTGATTTGTTTTTGATGAATGCAAATGGACTGTTGCTCTTCTCTTATTCTCTAGGTGTTTGCAAGCTTTTGGGTTTCTTATGGGAGTGTAGTTTCATCTAAATCTGTTCAGCTACATCTGTTACTTGTCTCCAACTTTGTTAAAGATAAGTACTGTGTTTTCTCTTTTCAAGAGAGAATCCCAAATTACCAGAAAAAAAAAAACCCCTCACATTTTTGTTTTGTAGAACTCAATCAGAATTTTGTTTTGTTTTGTTTTTATGAAAGACTTACAAAACGTAAAAAATTCATTTTATAGGTGTTAGAATTTGTGCTAGATCTATCTCTACAGTTGATCATTGAGTGAGTTGATAGATAGATATGAAAGCTTGTGGTTCAGGCACTATTAGAGCCACAGAATTGGAATTCTATTACAATAGCCCTGTCTACCACAGCTCTTCAAAGCAGCACAATGATATCAGGACTAGAATTGGAATTGTGCTTCTTCAAAATCTTAAGACAAGGGAAAAATTCTCTATGCTGTTATCAACATTATTGAAATGACAGAAATGATGTGTTCTGACTTACTAAGGAGAAGTTAACGATACATAAAAAACTGCAGCCTCCTAATTCTGCTCCACACCTTCTGCAGCATTCACAAATCTTTGAGGGCCATCATGTGCAAATACACAGGTCAAAGGGGCTCAGGGTGATCAAGTTTCAAAATACTGTCCCCAGATATCTTTCAAAAGTTTGTTCTGAAGAATCTTGTACCTAGTAGGAAATACACAAATAAGCAAAGAGGAATTGAAATACAGGAACGAAGTTAAAAAAACTACAATTCACCTGATTTAAACACAGGCAATAGCTCAGAGCTCTGACAATACATGGACTTGCAGAAAATGTGAACAAAATACCTTGTTTGGAATATATCAACGCAAAGGAAGCATGCTGCAAATAACCCATTGTCTCTTCTGTAGCTACACCATAAGGTAATTAATTTAAATCTTCCGAAGACACATTCTGTCTATTTATTTTGCATTTTTTTATCTGCTTATGAGAATTTCTTTTCCTTTTGATTCACTTCCAGTTGTACTCTCTCCCTGTCACTGCCCAGTCTGAAGACAAGTAGGGAGAAATTCGGTCTTTCAGTACCCTGTTTAATTACAGATAGTGAGCTGTGTAGGTGTTAGCATTTCTTGGAAGCAGGGTCCCACTTTATTTATAGCTCTGCTGTTTAGCCTTCTGTGTCTTCATGCTGTGGTACCCTGCCAGAATGCCTACTGAATATGCAAGTCCTTAGGCAGTTTCACTAGCAACTGAAAGCTTAGTTTATGACTGACACAAGGGACATGCTTGTAGCAATCACACTGAGATTTGGCATGGGTAACAATTTGATGAGGATCTCAGTATTTTATTTCGACATCCTATTTTGCTATGTGACTATCCTTGCCCTTGTATTTGGCAGGAGAACCTGAGTGAGTTGGTCCTGCTCATCATGGTGCTTCTGACTTTGCCAGACGTAGGGTTAACACATTATCCTGTGGGCAACACTCAGCTTAACAGACTAAGCATTTTAAGGGAATCTTTTCCAAATTTTTTTTCTAGTGGGCCTCTTTAGTCTGGAGAAGTCACCAGGCAATATTCACCTTATTTTGAAATGTAACAAAACCACCCCCTCCTCCAAACCACAAAACCCCACTCAAAGAAAAATACCATCCCAGTAGGATCTTGATTTTTGTTAAAATGTCCACAATTAAGTGCCTGTATGTAAGTGTCTACTTTTATGCTGGACAGTGAAGAGGTCATTACAGTAACTGGAGAGCTTGCCAGGGTGGTTGGTCTTGTGGAATTGTTCCCTGCCACAAATCACCATCACAATCTGACTACTCATTTAAATTCACAGAATCATGGAACTTAGAATGTTTTGGGCAGGAACAGACCTTAAATATCACCTAGTTCCATTTGCAAGAGGCAAAGACACCTTCCACTGGAACAGGTTGCTCAAAGCCTTGTCCAACCTGGTTTTGAACTTATGTGCTAAATACCAATGGGATTCTATTATCTCCTTCCATTGACTTCAAAAATATCTTAGGAATCTACCCCACGTAAAATGCCTACATCTGGCGGCCTAAATTGATCTCAGTTAAGATCAGATCACAGTTGCTTGGACAACCTGCACAGCCTGAGGAAACATGTGCTGAGGTCCCACCTTAGAGACTATTTCAAGTGACAAAGTCTTTCTGTTGTAGCTGATGGTTTCCTATACATTCCTTTCTCTATGGTTTGCACCTACCTCCTACACCTGGGGTTTCATGAACAAAGGGTGGTTCAGCTGGTTCTTGAAATCAAAATTGCTGCCTCCTTGTGTGATTGTTTCCCCCAGCCTGAACTTCTAGAAGCTTTTTCAGTGCTTTCACATCTTGAGCGCTTAGACACAGGAGATGCATTTTAATGCACAGACATCTTCCTCACATCCATCATTTCATCTGCTACATGATTTCACTGGGCACTTAATATTCCTCTCTGAAGCTGTTTGCTTTTTCATGAAGGATACAAAAGACCCACTTGCAGCTACTTAAGCAACACCCAAGGTTGGTTTAATGTATATTTTACTAATGAAAAAGAAATCATCAAAGTGTCGCAATGCAAAATTAGGGAGAAGCTGAAGCAGAAACACCGAGCAGCTGTGAGCTCCATCTGACTGAAGACAGAGATCCTCCCCTTTGGGGACAATATTGTAGGTGTCCTGCAAGCCCTATAACTCATTTTTAGGGGAGGTCAGGATGCTCTGACGTTTGTAATAAACTGTACTTGCTTCTCCAGCCAAGGTGGGTGTCCCGTTGCAGCAGGTATAGCAGTAACTCATAAAAGAGGCTTTCTCTATATTAAAGGTACTAAGAATAGATAGAGACAAAGGGTGGTGGAAGTGAAGCACAGTTGTTCTGAACTGACAGGTAGAAATTGATTCACAAATAAAATGTTGCAAGCCTTTGTAAAACAAGGAACAAATAATGAGTTATGGGTTTGTGGTAGAATCACAAGGTAAGTGATAAAGACAGTCTTGTATAAGGATTATCTGAAATCCAATGTAGAACATTGATTTTATATATCTATATCTATATTTTTATTTTTTTTTTTTGTAATATATATGTGTCTATGTTTTGGTTGGTGGTGCTATTTCTACCCACTGCTATGACAGTATTTTCTTTTTAAAGCCATTTCGGATATATATGATTGTTACATCCCAGTTCCTGGAAAATGATTGTTTTCAGATGAAGCTGTGTTTCAGGTGGACAAGGTTAGGAGGTGTCATTGTCATGTCTTCTCTTTTACAAAGATCACAAGATCAGTAAGACAGTATGATGATCAGAAAGATAAGTCAGTACAGACAAGTTAATGTGATTTTCAACATATATCCATGGCAGTTCCCTCTGCATGATCTTTTTTTGATTCCTGAAGTTTGCAAAAGACAAATTTATCCAAAGCTAGCATGCGGTGTCAGCAGTTATTTGGTACTTTTTCAGAAAGTCCACAAAATATGACTTTCAATAACTTTTGACATGATTCATGTTTTATTATGACACCTTCTGTACACCTTTAGATTCAGTAATATTTTGTCCCTAAAGTTATTCTTAATAATGACCGGAGCTTCCTTTTTTTTTTTTTTTTTTTAAAAATTAAAACTGGAAGGAGATCTGCCAATAGTATGATCACAAGCTAATCCTTTGATCTCTTGGTACCTTATGTTTATTCTTCTACAAAAGGCAACCTGAAAATTTTTCCAAAATTATATGTGCCTTCAGCGTCTGTATTATCACATGGTTCCTATTGGAAATCTGATGCTACTTTTTGTCTATTGCTCTTGCAATACTATTTTCATTCCCAGTGAAGGATAACTGTACTTGGAGACAGTGTCTACTCTTAGTCTGTGTAGGAGGGACACCAGATGGATATGACAAATAAATGGAGGAAGCACAAGGTACCAGTAGCATGATTATGATTTGTGTAGTCGCAGAACACCCACTGTCTAGATATTGTCAGGCGTTTTGTAGTCATTATGGCACAGCAGGTAACTATTAATGGGAAAAGATTACATACTGTGAGACAGAGCATTAGACTGTGTAAATCACCAGAGCTCTGATGAAGTCAATGTTGCTGTAAGATTTCGGACCAGCCAAAGATATGGGCCCTAAACTCTTCCTTTTCTAAAGAAAAACAAACATCTTGAATCTCCACCACCAT
>JAWWEU010000091.1:68071689-68086227 GCA_035583155.1 Acropternis orthonyx
CCCCCCCCCCCCCCCCCCCCCCCCTTTTTATTTTTGCTTGGTTTTTTTTGTTCTGTTTTCTCATTGAGTCATACAGGACTGGACAAAATGTTAGAAAATGAACCTAAGAGAGCAATCCCACACTGGGAATTGTGCCAGATGATCTATCTAGTGTTCTCCATCTGTTCTATCCCTTGTAATGTACTTCTCACTGACTGGTTTCATTTACTGTCAATATAAACTGAAGGAGTGGCATGGATGTGGGTGTATTTGTAAAAACGTTCTTGTGCTTCATCATGGACTATTTGTCTTCTGCAGTGCTCTTTCTATTTTGCTCTGTGATGAAATCAAATGTTAATGGAAGACATTTCAATTTAGCAGTAGCAATGAGAGAGAAAAATGGCATCTGGGGCTCATTGCCAGGTCCTTCTGCACCACGTGAGAGCTGAAGCAAAGCTGGCACCCATTTCTATGAAGGCACATGGCGTAAAGAGTCCTTTCTCTTGCTAGCACTGTACCAGCGTGGTGGCTTTACCACCTTTTTCTTGAAGCCAGAAGTCTTGTTGGGAGCATCTTCTTCAGGCTGCCATTAATCCATGCAAGTTAAAAATGGGTGAACTAATAAGAATTTGCTTCAATGAAATATTGCAAAATATTGTGATCTCTATTTTCACAGGACTTTCACAGAGCTAATTAAAAGAACTCAGTGTTGAAAGAGCTTCAAAACAAACCATCTCTGTTGATGTCTCAAAGTCCTGAGAATTTACTGTATGGTATTGTTAAAATCAGAAAAAACATGGTTTATCTATTTAAATTTTCACTGCCTATTAGAAACCAAAACTACTATTAGGTGAAGACACAGGGGAAAAAATTATTTCAAAGATTCCTGAGATTCCTCTACATTCCAGAGATTTCTTTAGAGCCTTTTAGGTGGGAAATGTGTGTGTGTGCATGTCTTTAGCATTCTTCACACTCTGCAATTCCCTCTTAACCAAGGAAGGCAGCTGCTGAAGGGGCTTGGGGAATTAGTTTCTTGTCTCTGTATTCTCCTCTCCCCCCTTCATATTTTCAAAGAGTTACTGCCTGGGAAGCTGCTTTGAATAGAGACAGAGAAGGTTATGAGTTTGTTATCAAATTAACATTAGATATCTTCATATCACATTGAAATCCACAGGAGAAATATTTCTGGCTACTGCTTGTGTTGGGCTTGTCATTTTAATTTCTCAGCCTGAAAAACCAAGTGATCACATAGCTGAGCAGCAGTCTCCCATCCAAGCTGAATGCATGACCACTGCTGAGGTTCAGCTGTACTGGAAAAGACACCCTGCTCTCTGTTTCATTTTGACTTTCATATAGCACAGCTGTGCTCTGATAAAACACACCCACGTGAACCTCCACTGAGGGCAGGTGCTCCTTTGTGCACGGTGTGGTGATGGTGCTTCAGCAACTGTAAGCAAAAAAAGCAAACACTCCCTCCATGCCCTCAGGATACAGCCAGTTTTCAATAGTGCCGTCTTTTAATTCCAGCCTATTACATGCTCCCTAAATCTCAAACTGAAGTTTGCCAGTAGAAATGTTCAGAACGTATTTATCATGATCTCAGCTTGATGTAATCCCTGATTTATGTGTTTGTGTTCAGGCTTCTCTCAAATCTGTCTCTGTGAGGTTCCATCTATCATAGTTCAGCTCTGCTCTGGGTTCCCCAGTAAGGTAACATGGTTAGCATTTTCTGTCTAAGACCAAAATGTATTCTTCCTCTCATTTTTTGTTTAATCTGAAAGACAGCTGGTAGCTACCTTAGATAAGTATCCATCTCACTTATTCAGTGTGCAATAATTTTCCTATGTGACTGTGCCAGTCATCACCTAGAGAATTCCTTCTCACTGTCCATCTAATGATGAGTCTTCTCTTAACTTTATGTGGGAAGGTTTTATTGTTTGTTTGTGGGTTTTTTGGTTTTGCTTTTTTTAGGGTTTTTTTGGGTTTTGTGGGAGTTTTTGGGGAAAGAGTGTGTTCAGTGGCATGATCAGCTTCTTCTGGGTTTGCCTGAGTTGAATTAAATGCACAGACTATTTCTTTTTATTCCTAAATTAAAGGAGAAAAGTTTGAAATATTTGAGTCCATGTACCGTATTTACATACATATCATACAACACCATTTTGCACTAATAGTGTTCCAAAACACTATGGATGTTTCAATCCAGTGCTGTCCCTGAGCTAATAAACCCTGACTGCTCAAAATAGATAATGTTTTATACACTATTACAACACATAGTCTCGGGTGAGGTGTTTTATTCTCATGCCTCTAAGGATATATGGTTTTCCACTGTGCAACACAGATTTGGTCCGGGATATCTATCAGTCTTGCACAGTGGTCTGAGGGCTCCTGTGATAGGCAGACTTGGTCAAACTGAAGCTGAAAGTTTGGTACTACAGCAGCTTGTGCTGAAGAACCACAAGCTTATAGTAGTGAATTTTAACACCTTGATGACCGCAGGTGGCAATCGTATGCCCAGTTCTGTCCCTTACCCTGATCCTCCCTAGACATGTATGATGAGCTTGGACATGGAGGGGAAGAGGAAAAAAAATAAAAGAAAGAAATGAAAAAAAAAAGTTTCATACTGGAAAAACATATACAGCCTGGAAATCAAGTTTTGGAAGCAAAATATTGCCATCAGGAAGTGAGATAATGAAAACTTGCTTTGGGAAGTCAGAAAGCAATGCACACCATTGCCAAGCCCTGCCACACTGTCCTTCCATCTGTTGATGGTTGTCCTTTAGGCAGATACGTGATGTTCTGCAAACTGAAAAGGAAATGAGAGAAGTGAGATACACTTAATCTAGCAGTTAGATGAGTGGTCTAGAGTTTGAAATATTTGACAACCGTTTTTCACATAAAATTACTGTGGGTGGAAAACTAGTCCCGAAGCTAGCCAGAAATCTCTTGTTGACTCCGTAGTGATATACCCCAATGTTCCCATGTCTGCAAGACATCCCACCCTCCCTTAATCTACCCCTTAGTGCAGAATATCATGAGGGCATGCCTATGTGACTTGGAGAACATCTCATTCTTCATTCCAAGTCAGTGACTGACCTCTCTGTTGTGGCTGGTGACGGATGCCAGACATGAACATCAGTGGAAGGTGCACATCTGTCCTCAAGAAAGAGATCTGGCACCATCAGCTTGTCACACAGAGCCCTCAGAGTGCTGCCCAGATGGCAGACGTGGCTTCTGTCCATCCTAGCTTAGATCTGGATGCTGATTATGTTCAAAAATGCCTATACAGAAACTGTGCTAGAAGTGAATCTTTCATTCAGATTTAGGTGCTGATTAAGGTGGTGACTCCATCCTATGGCAGGGTAGAAATACGTCTTTACTAACAAATAACTTTCTTTGGAAGTATGAGGCAATATACATGTGCATAAACTTATCTATATTTATTATATGCATATATACTCAAAATAACTTATATAAGTATATATAAAGATATACACATATGTAGGTTTGCACAACATACACTTCAAAGATTAACTAGGGGCAAAATTTTAATGTAATTAGTATCTCTTCCTCCTGTTTCACCTTCTTCAGAGTTTATAGTCTAGCAGAATAGTCAGGGGAAACGATATAAAAGGAAAGGAAATATTTTTTGCAGATAACACAAACTGCTCCAATTTCTGGATTGTGATTAATGAGGCACGAACATCAGAAAAGGTTTGCTTCAGAGGGATGTCCAAACATTCAAGTGATTATCCAAAGCTTGTTCAACAATCTGATCTAGAAGAGTTCTGTTTTTCTTCCTTTATGGTTTTGGCATAATTTTGCAATATATGTGTATTAATATGCCGTATCTAATATGGGAATACACTGGCAATCATTTTTAGCCCCCAGCTATAAAGCCATTTACAAGGGATTTCCACAGAGCATATAGAAACTGTAGAATATTTATAAATCACTGAATGGAAAATTTCCCCAAAATTCATTCTTCATATATATATATATGACAAGCTTTTAGGGAATTCCTTCAAATGTTGGGAAAATATACTATTCCAATTTTTAAATATATTTTTATTTTGCAAGCACTACTTTGTATGTTTTAAGTTAACCACCAGTGGAACACATTTTGCATTAAGTCATTTTATTATTTGCAACTAGTTCATCTAATAAGAGATAGCCTCTGCCTCAAAGAGAAAACAACCAAAACAGAGAAGACAGAAAAAATAAATATGAAAAGAAATTATTATTATTCCTGTCACAAATCTGAATTTCCACACTATGGAGAATCCCAGAAACCAGAATAAGGTCTGTAACATTAATGTTGACTGTGGAAAGGAAATTATGAAGAGAGTTGACATGGTAATGGTGGAGGTTTTTGATGTGGCATTTTATGTTGAAATGTTTCCAGTGTTACTGAAGCAAACTGCTTTGTTTCACCACATTGTATCAAGTAGAAAGGGTTAAGCTTTATATTAAGCACTATATTCCTTAGGCTGGCGAGGAGAATTTGGATTTCACTGAGGTCAAAGGGTTAATTAAAAATTTATTTGCTGTTATACCATGTAATGGTGAGGCATACTCTAAGGTTTCCAGGTAACAAAGGTGTATGTATTTGTAAAAGGCCTCTGCCAGCTAAGCAGGCAGGGGACAAGAAGCCATGGGTCATGTAGTATGACAGATTCAAGACAGATGGGATGGAATGACTTCCTAAAATCCAGTCCAGGATATTCCTAGCTTGCTGTTTCTTCTAGTTTATTCCCACTTCAAAAAACAGTACTAAAAATCTTTGGACCTTCTACTATAGATAAGGAGGAAAATAAATAAAAAAGGGGAAAAAAATTAAAAAAAAAAAAAAAAAAGAAAAGAAAGGACAACCTAAAAACTTTAAAAGTACAGCACTGAAAAAGTCTTATTTAACAACATCCCTGTTCCCTTTTGAAATGTCCAAACCTTTACAGAAGTACTTCTGTAATTTGACAGACTTCTAGAAATCACGAAAAAAAAAAAAAAGTTATGAAAGCCATTTTAGTAAAAAAGAGAGGATAGATGATTGAGATGGGCTAAAAATTAGTTTCAACTGATATTACTGTTATATCATATTTCCTCAAAGATAATTAAAAAAATCTAAAGAAAACACTGGAAATGAAATGAAAGGAATAATAATAAAAAATGGAACCATGTTTTGACACTCACCTTGGGTGTGTGGACACATACATAAGATTTATGGCTTTACCCTCAGCTGGCTTGGGCCTACCTGTCATCTTTCTAAATTCTGTCTTTGCTGCTCACTGACTTCTAAGCCCAAGTCCTGAAGCATTTTATTCTCATTGAAGGAGTGACTGAGTCAGGATTTCACAGATGCTCTGTAGAGTTTCTCATGTTGCAAGCAGGTGACTGAGGTTTTACATGTTAGATCTGGCTGGTTATGAGCTTTAAGGCAAACTGAAGGGTGACCACAGGCATATAAATTGCCAAGACATCAGCTAAAGAAACAAGTTCCCCACACACAGACTTTCCTTAAGGCACAAATACATGGAATATCTGTATGAATGTAATTTATAGGTCATAATTTAAACTATTTCACAGACTCACAGAATCTTTAGGTTGGAAAAGACCTCTGAGATCATCAGATCCAATCTGTGACCAATCACCATCTTGTCAACTAAACCATGGAACTAAGTGCCACATCATGTCTTGAACATCTCCAGGCATAGTGATTCTACCACCACTCTGCTGTAACCACCAGACATTACAGAATTCTGGCAGAAAACATGGTCCTGGATGCCTTTTTGAAGGCAAAAGAAGGAAAAGAGGGGGTAATTCAAAGAAGAGAAGATAACTCAGAATAGTGAGTGTGACAATGGGATTTCCTTTCTCCTGAACATAAGTGAGCTGAATTAGGTGGTGGTGGCAGTGTCACTGATTCTTCTTCGGCCTAGTCTGATCCTCATGTGTCAGAACCGTAAAACTGCAGTTGTGATTTCTCCAGACTGAGAAAACTGGTATTTTCACACTTACATTTAATCTCTCAGGT
The DNA here is from genome assembly GCA_035583155.1 of Acropternis orthonyx. Classification (NCBI taxonomy): domain Eukaryota; kingdom Metazoa; phylum Chordata; class Aves; order Passeriformes; family Rhinocryptidae; genus Acropternis; species Acropternis orthonyx. The sequence continues at coordinate 68,077,697 of JAWWEU010000091.1, forward strand.
AAAGCACTCTAAGAGCTTCAGGTGAATGGAGGAAAGTGAAGGACTGCAGAGCCTTAATTTAGGGAGACAGAATCCTTCTCCAGAGTCATTTACATGCATGTTTAGATAGCCATATTGTGTACTTAGAATAACTGCTTTACTAAGTAGATACATTTCTACTACCTATAAATTTCGACAACATGGATTATAGTTTCACAATATGGAGTTAGTAAATTGGATGGCCAACATCCTTGTTACCTCCCCTCCCAACTCAGTGTTCATGGCACTTGTGAAGTACTTCAGACAGTTTAGGGCTAACAAGTGTCATGAGAGGGGACACTCACTGAAGGAAAGACCCTTGGGTATTACCCATGCCTTCACTGATGTATCACAACAATGAAGGCTAACCTAAAAAATTGAGTGAGGTATGAAAGAAATCTCACCTTAATAGGCCCTGTAAAACTGCAACATGTCACCTTAATGACCTGATAAACAACAGGCAGGAAAATTGCAGCAGAATTTGAACCACAGCTCTGAAGTCTAAACACATTGTCCAAAGATTTAAAACATAATTTTTCTGTAGACAAAGTTTTCTTTCTAACTGAGGAAACACATTCTCTGTTTGAACCTCATCTTCCACCTCTAGAGTAAGAAAGAAGAAATAAGGTGTCACCTTTATAAAAGCTGGGAGCTGTGCTCAATATTATCTTCCTATTCTTAGGTGTGTCCATGGAGATCATGCTCCATTCCCAAAATCCAGTGTTGGAAAAACAGGTTTAGTCAGAAACTAGTGTTCAAGTCAAACAATTTCTAAAGGAGAATAGAAGGGAATATGTGTGTTTGTTTTTCTCAGACATGAACTGGTTGAGGACTATGCCACCCGAGGCCTTCTTCCACTAGGGTATCTAGAAAATAAGTTCACAAATTAATGGATATTAACAAAGCAGAAGAAATTCAATGCATCAGCAGATAGCAAATATTTGAACAATGAAGTGAATGAAATGCCAGATGGAGAATTTACAACACTATAAAAGATCCCCCGTGGGAACCAGTAATCTTTTATCATCCATAAAAAGTATGGTCTGTGTTTCTGTACTCTAATAAAAGTCCAGGCTAACTTCTCAGGTTATATTTATATGTGTTTTTTTTCTGGATCACCTGGTTATTCATATATGAGCAAGAAGCAAAATCAGACTCATAAAGTTGTTAGCATTGATCATTAAACCCTACTGCAAAGTTAAAGGGATGTAAAGTAAATTAATTAATTTGCTATATTTTCTGGTACACTGCACAGTCTGATACATGATGTAAATTGGCCACAGATTCTCTTGTTGCCTCTGTTGCTTCTATGTCTGCTGATGTTAAGGACAGATTTTGTTGTTGATATTACCTCTGGCTGAAGTACCTGGGACAAGAGCAGGCATTTTGGGTATGCAAAGTGCATTCTTAAGTTTTGGACTCAGGGAAAAGACAGGGAGAATAAAACATATCTAGTAAAATACATACAGGGACTTGGATGAACAGCCTCTAATTCTACTCTGCTGCACAAGAAGGCACCATATGCTTTCTAAGAAACTCAGTAATTAAGGAAAAAAGGAGGGGCAAAAATGAACAAACGACCAGAGAACCCTAACAAACCAACAAAAACCCCACACAAAACCAACAAGAAACCCAACCAAAAACCCCAACTGAAAATAAACATTAAAAAAAAAAAAGCAACAACAACAAAAAAACCCAAACAAACAAAAAAAAAAAAGACACACACACAAAAAGACAGAAGGTCAAAAATGTAATCCCAGCAGAAATTTCTATTCCTCCTATTTAAAATGTTCATGAATACAGGTGCAAAAGGATTGCACTGATCTCTCCCAGGATTGTATCCAGTGTCTCAGACACCATTTACTTGAGCAAGAGTCTGCCATTTGTAGCCTTTAATATTGGGGAAGGAATAAAAATGCTTCATAGTTACTTTCTTTTCCTACACATTCCTGTTGGCAAAGAATCCTGGATTTCTTCCCTAAAATAACAGTCCATGTCTCTTTGTAGAAAAAGCCACTACCTTTTTGGTCACCATTTATATAGATCTCTGCCCAGTCTTCAGCTGCTGCTTCAAAAGCTAGAAGACCAGCGGGTTCTGTGTTATGTCTGTTGGCCTCAAGGGCGCACCTCATACGGTCTCATGTGTCTAGAATACATCAGACACTTGTCAGTCCTGAGGTCTCCTCCACTGAGTTTAACAAGAGGAAAAAAATGCTTTCTTTGACCCCCAAAAGTAGTGTGGCATAGCTGCATTTCAGTTTTCAAAGTAATTCTCCTTTGACCTTGAGAGTAGTGTTTTGTGGCTGTTTGTGCTGCCTTTTTTTTTTTTTCCCCCCCTTTTTCTTTTTGACTCAGTTCCCCCGTATGGAACTGAAGATGTGTTCCAGACATTTTCTCAGTTCAAATATGAAAATATCCTGCAGTCCAACTTCTGTGTGTTAAAAGTTGTTTAACCTAAAGAAATTAATTGGTTGTATTTTCTTGCAGAGCTAAGGAAACCTTATAAATCTTTATAATGGAAACAATTTTTGTGGATTTTTTTCTGTTTTGCTTGGTTTCTTTTCTTTTTTTTTTTTTTTTTTCCCCTGAAGGATAACCTTCAGCTACAAGTGTGATTTTATGAGAAACTGTGCTTTTTAATGCAAAGGCTAAATATTGTCTACCAGATTCTGTCTGACTGCAGCGTGTGATGGTGTGCAAAGTAAATAGTGGTTTCTTATCGTTTCTGATTTTGTCATGAGGCAGAAAATTGCAGGGTTTTAGTTATTTGCTAATGCATTGTCTGTTTCAGAATTCCAGCTGGAATGGCTAAAACGAGTGCAGCAAAACTGTCATAGAGCCATTTTGGATAACAAAGCAAAACAGTGACATTTTTTTTGTGTGAGAATGAGGCAGTTGTACTGGAGAATATGAGCAAAATAGGGAAAACAGAGTGCAGAGTCTCAGCCTTAATGACTCACTGGTGTTACCAAAGTGACAATTATTTGCAATAGAAAGCAAAACTGCATAACGAACAAAGTTTGTCACATTCCAGTGAAAATCAAAGCAAAAGCCAATTTCTGAACACACTGTGGAACTGCACAAAGCCTTATTTAGGTTCTTCAGAAAAACACATGCATGCCTGGATGTGTTATGGGTTTAAAATGAAGCACAGTCACTGGATTTTGTGCATTTCATGGGTAATATTTTTCTCTTACTATGCAAGTCTGAGCATATTATTTTGTTCAATGCCAGTCCCAGCTCAATTTGTATACAGAAATGCTTGGGACAGCACACCATGCAATGCCATTCCGTACTGATCAGTCCTTTGTCTCTGAGTAGACCAGCTACGGTTGAAGGTCTCTCTACATTTTTAAGGGCTCATGATCTTTAGAAGTCCTTCTTGGGTAAGCCTGTTGTCTATCCTAGCCTATAGAATACTTGTTTTTTAAATCTCAGAGTAAAATCTAGCTGTCAGGTTTCATAAATCACAAAGGGAAGATTAAAAAAGCTCTCGCAGTAAGCCTTGAATGAAAGGCCAATCTATCTTGATCCTATGCTGAATTTAAAGTTTTGATTATTTTTTAATTTTAAATTTTCTTGTTTTCTATTTTGGATACTAATGATGTGGTGATTTATTCCAAGATTATTGCAGAGAGTTTATTCAGCTGCAGTTTAGCATTATTGACTGTGTCATAATATGAGGCATTGCTGGTTGACCATTATGTCTTGTTTGCAGTTTATAAAGATGCTGAACAGGATGTGAAACTCAATAATGCATCAGCAGCAAATGCAAATTTTCTGTATTTACTGGAGAGGGGGAGAGGGAACTCACTACCAACAATCCAGACATAAAAAGGGAAAATAAAAAGATAAAAGGATTAGGCTGTGCTTTAATGGGTTTCATTGGCAGCCTCCATCATTTTGCTTTTCCAAATCTGCCAAGCTTAGAGAAACCTTCAGATGTGGCCTTCTCCCAAGTCCCTGATGCCCCAGCATTTCCAGCTCCTGCTATTGAGTCAGTGACAGGATCTGACATCTCTGTGAAAGCCAAAGGCCGACTTACAGCTCCAAACCTCCCTTTTTCAGGTCACAGCTTCTTTCAGGAATATAAATCCTCAGCTGGGATGTGGTAGTTGATATTCCTGACAAGATCGCTGCTACTGGGAATAAAAGACCACACTATTTTTTTAGCAGTCATTTTGCAAGAACAGACTTTCAAAGTGCTCCAGACTTCTCTTTGACTTTACAGATAGCATAAGTTCTTATCTGCTTCATCTCCTTTTGCTAGAAGCTTCAGTCACCATAATCATGAAACATCTATGCTTATTCATAAGACAGTATTGTCTCTTTTTAAGAGAATCTGTAGCTGCAATACTTTCTGACTTTTAGCTCTTCATGCCTGTAATCCATTACATTATTTTCTTTCCATAATTATGAGAATTTAAATAGCTTATCAAGCCTCATGAAGCAAGAAGACCAAGGTTTAGCAGAGACTAGCACTGTAAAATACTTTGAATTCCTGAACGAGTAGCAAGATGAGCATTAGTATCCATAAGAAGGAAATGTACATCCCAGTTTCAACAAAGCATTTATAAATAGAGAGGAAAGGTCATGTACCACTCTCATGTAATGTTACAATTCTGCTTATATTGGATCATTTATATAATTTCACAGAGTCACAGAATTACAGTATCAATTAGGTTAGAAAAGATGTCTGAGATCATGGAGTCCAACCTACAACTGAACACTGCCCTGTCAACCAGACCATCGCATGGAGTGCTATATCCAGTCTTTCCTTTAACACGTTCAGGGACAGTGACTCCACCACCTCCCTAGGCAGCCCATTCCAAATTCTAATCATCCTTTCTGCAAAGAAAGTCTTCCTAATGTTCAACCTAAACTTCCCCTGGTGCAGCTTAAGATTATGTCCTCTCATTCTGTCACTAGTTGCCCAGGAGAAGAGACCAACCTCCACCTGGCTACATCCTCCTTTCAGGCAGTTGTAAGAAAAGATAATGTCACCCCAGCCTCCTTTTCTCCAGGTTAATTACCCCTAGCTCCCTCAGCCACTCCAGATGTACTCCAGTCCCTTCACCAGACTCATTGCCCTTCCATGGACCAGCTCCAGCACCTCAACATCCTTCCTGAATTATGAGGCCCAGAACCAGACAAAGCACTCGAGGTGTGGCCTTAATCAGTGCTCAGAACAGGGGAAGAATCATTCTCTTGGTCCTGCTGGCCACACTATTTCTGATACAGGCCAGGATGCGATTGCCCTTGCCCACCTGGGCACACCAGATCTCATGGTCAGTTGCTGTCAACCAGCACCCCCAGGTCCTTTTCCTTTGGGCCACTTTCCAGCCACTTTGCCTCCAGCTTGTACGACTGGATGGGGTTGTTGTGGCCAAAGTGTAGAACCTGGCACTTGGTCTTACTGGACCTCATACATTTGGTCTCAACCCATCTATCCAGCCTATCAAGGTCCCTTGGCAGAACCTTCCTACCCTCCAGCAGATTAACACTCTGACCAAACTTGGTGTCACCTGCAAATTTATTAAGGGTAGACTCGATCCCCTTATCCGGGTTATCAGCAAAGATATTAAACAGGACTGGGACCAACACTGATCCCTGGGGGTGACCACTAGTGACTGTCTTTGTGAGTTGGATGCAGCACCACTCCCACCATTCTCTGGGCTCAGCCATCAGCCAGTTCTTAACCCAGCAGATACTGCCCCTGTCCAAGCCGTGGGCTGCAGCTTTTCCAGGAGTATGCCGTGGGAGATGTTGTCAAAGACTTGGCTGAAGTACAGGTAAACAATATCCACATCCTTTCCCTCATCCACCAAGTGGGTCATCTGGTCTTAAAAGTTTTGTCATAAAAGAATCAAGTTGGTCCAGCAGGACCTGTCTTTCCTAAACCCATTCATAGAATGATGCTTGACATTTCTGGTTAGTTTCCTTCTAGAGGGAACCTCTGGCTGATCGCAGACTTTGGTAGCATTTAGGGTCAAGAACAAAAGGACTATAGCTCATATCTTCCAGATGTGCATTTGCTTTTCTGTTGCTACTTCCACAGGAATGTCCCCTTAATCTGCCTACATACAAGTGCACATTCATTTACCCTCATTTTCCCCTGAATTGTTTCAGTTGGTAATTTTCCCAATTCCCCTATACATTACTATATTAATAGTCAATATTATAATTATATTACTGCTATTAGCTGCACAATAAGTGGGGAAGGAGGATTTGTACCTGGATGGTTTTTCTATCACATAACCCTATACCATTGTGACAACAACTTTCACTAAACCTCCTGAATCAGAAATTAATTTCAGCAGAATCTCAGTCTTGTACTATTTATTATTAGTTTAAGGGTATCAACTCATGGATTGGAAAACAAAGTTTACAAATTTCAGCTGGATAAGTCATATGGAAGTTGGGTAGAAACAGTTGAAGATCTCTTTGGGAGATCTACTATGTTGATTGGGTCTGCTCTCTGCAGATATTCTTGGGCTAACATCAGATATGAAAACGTGGCAGAAGAAGTAATGTAACCACATAACTAAAGTAACTCTTCAGGCATTCACACAGTTTGTTTGGGTTTTTTATTCTCAAGTGATTCCAAGTGACAGAAAACTTCCAGAAAGCTCATTACAGTTTACACTGTGCACTATTCAGGAATCCTTCTTACATGACATTAAAAATTCCATCTCAGTTATTCAAAGAAGATTCATTTCCTGGGAAATTGTCTGTATTTCTTGTCTTCTGACAGAAGCAGCATCAGACCATTCCCTGTACCTCTCACACTAAGTATTGCTCAGAAACAATTGACAATTAATGATGAGGGAGAAAAATATTATGTTTAACACCAAATGTTGCAAACTATGGGTATAAATTTCAGTTGATGGTGTTGGTCACATTTGACTATAATATGGTTTCTTTGCGAACTGTGATACACAAATGGTAAAAAAAGGGAGTGAAGTTCCACTGAAGTCACTAGTCAGCAAAGGATCCAGTTCAAGGAGCATTGGAAGGAAAATAGTTGAATTAAGAAGTTAGGCTAAGGAATGGCAGTGGAGGGAGAACGATTCAGTTGTAATGGGCCAGATCAGACCAGGTCTTTCACTAGTTTCATAAAGAAAGAAATGTATTGGGATATTGATCATGTCAAAGTATTTTTTTCCCAGAGCCAAAGTGTTACCAAGTGCAGACGGTAAGGAAAAAGGCTGTACAATAATCACTATACTGTCTTTTATAAGTTTTAGACTTCATCAATAGGTTTGATTCCACTCTAAGTTTTGGAAGGAAAAAAAAAATCTTTTGAGAAATGTTGCAGTGCAAATCTTATGCCTAAGGAAAGGAATGTGTTTCAAATTATGACACTGGAAGACATTATTAAATAACTCTAAAAAAAATACCCTCTTTTATACTGTCTACCTTTTTTTTTTCCTGTAGAAATTCTCAAATTCTAAGCTAAAAGTAGCCCTGGGAGAAATACTATGGAGGGGTTTTTTTTTCAGGTTCTTTTTTTTTTTAGGGGTAGATATCTACCTAGATTCCTTTGCACATAGCTGCAAGGTTTGTGTAGAGCAGGATGAAAGAATTATTTTATTTTAGTAACATTCTGGTCCTGTACTAAGCAATTTAAAAGATAAAATAACATTGTAATAACATTGTTAAAAATAGGTGAATAAAACAAGAAAATATGAACCATCTGCAGCTCTTCCCTTCTTCCTTCCTGTTTCCCTGTTGAAATGAAAAGCAAGAGAATATGAAAACCAACAAGTTTTCATTTTTATTATTATTATTTCCCAAGGGCAAAAACATGCAAGTATGAAAGCTGTTTTTGAGGAAAAGAAATAAAAAATTAGGAGGGTAATATTTATTATGAAAGCAGTAAAATCGTGGCATCAGCTTTTTTCAACCTTGAGTATCTATAATGAGGCAATTAAGCTACCAGGTAAATCTATCAGTAGGACACAAAGGCATTACCAAGTGCATTCATGCAAGTGCATACCCTGGGTACATCCTAACTCTCATCTCTCTGAAAGGAAAGTGTGGGCACGCAGGCTGGAAGAAAACTGAATCGGGGTGCCACGAGTCCTTCCAATAGCACTGATAGGCTCCAGGGCTGTAGGGAATGTCAGGGGAACATTAAACCACATAATGTGAGACTTGCAATGGACAAAAGGATAGTGAAGAAAATAGATATTCTAGGTATTTCTCACATTAACATATCCTGTATGTTTTTATGCAGCACAAACCATCACCCTGGGCTGTTTCCACAGTAGAAATGACAAATTTGATTCAGGAGCCACTTCATGAAATTCTTTAGCCAGTTCTATGCCTCAGGTCAAACTAGATAACAATTATGGTCTCAAAATTATGAGTTTATAGTCCCAATTACAATATTATAGCCTCATTATGCTCTCAAAATTATCTGCGCTTCTTAAGAGTCAGCACAAAGGTTAGGAAGGCTTGAAAATAAATGACAGTCACAAAGACCAAAACCGTACTATTGAGACAAGTGT
>JAWWEU010000091.1:68097825-68117705 GCA_035583155.1 Acropternis orthonyx
CTAAAGATTTGAGATGTTATCCTTGCTAGTACAAATTAGTGTACCAATGTTCTTAGGGAAAATTGCACCAGATGAAATGTCAGTATTTTGAGAGGCTCTAAATATTTGGAGTGGCAAATGGGTCAGATTCCAAAAGGAGGAGAAAGCTCACCCAAACATGAGCATTCCTTCTGAATGCTAGACAGAAGTTGCTGGTGTGTTGGTGTCTGGCAGCAGGACATGTCTGGTTACCTTTGATGAGCGGTAAGAGGAACAGGACTCCAGAGAGATGGTGAGGTTTCTGAAGAGGCACTTTGCCAAAATATTATCAGTTTAACATAGGCAAGACTGCCTGCCACTATGTAGTGCATAACCTGAACTTGAACATGGTCAGAACCAACTTCTTGTCCATGCCCACCTGCCACATGTTCTTTGCTTTTTCAAATTTGACCTCCTGCTCAGCACATGAGTCAACAGATTCTTTCACCTGAGTGATCATCGAGTCTTGGTTGTCTATACTTATCACACTGCTTCTGTCTAAAGCAGTGGAGTGACACAGAATAGCTTCATTTCTAAAGTCTGAAAACCTCAAGTACTTGGGTAAAGCCAAGATGCCTCTCATATCACACATCAATAATAAAACATAACTGCATTCATTTATTATCTCTCCTGGGAAGTTGTTGTAAGTAGCAGGTGTGATAGTCCATAAGTAGGTCTAGATTAAAAACAAAAACAAAAAAACAACAAAAAACACAAACAAACAAACAAAAAAAACAAACAAAAAAAACCCCACAAAAAACAAGAAGAGCAATACCTAACCAAAACCAACAGAGTAATTCCTTTTCTTCAAGGGCAGGAGCCAAACTGATATACACTCAGCTCCTCACTCTTGGAGGGCAATAAACTCAAAGTTGACAGCTACAAAAAACAGGCTTTTTTTATTTTGCAGTTTTAAAGTTCTTGGGCCACAATAAAGTGGCAGTTTTGAGTTTTCTGTATGTTCTTTAGTAACAATAAAACATATCTCTAGCCTCCCATAAGGCTGACACTGGGAATTCCTAAGCTCTCTAGACAAGCCAGCATAAAAGACTTTTCTTCCCATAACAGTTTGAAGTAATAAAATACACCTTTATCAATACTCTGTGTGACAACAGAGGACACAAATATCCCAAATATCTGCCTTTTATGCAGATGATGCTCACTGTTTGCTGCACAGATGGCATCTTACCTGGATGGACAACAGTTGTGAACACTGGCCAGACCTTTGAGTTTCCTGACATTGCAATTATGGTGTTGGATAGTGGTATGTTCCAATCAGTAACCAAATATTCTTTGACTGCTATAGATCATGAATACCTTTAATAAGTAAAATGTATCATAGATATTTTTTCTTTTAATCCTATAAAATATATTTTACCTTTGGTTTGTGACCAGTTTTTCTCGGCCTGTCAGCATGGTTACGATCCCACTTAGTGTTTAATGTTCACACTTCATTAAGTAAGGAACATCTTGAAAATCCAACTCTCAACTGATTGAGGTAAATAAAACCAAAAAGAGATCCAAGAAAACACATTATTTGGAATCATTCGTCCACAAGGCTGGAAAAAAGGGCACTGGCATAGTTGAAAATGTGGTGCCTGGAGAAACTTAAGACTTTCACCAAGATAAATTATGTGCTTCATTGCAGCAGTTTAGACTTATGTACAGGACACAGGAAACCCTGTTGCAGGATGGCACATGTTGGTAGTTAAATTTACGTTACATTTCCATATGAATTATTCTTAACAACAGCAGCAAGAATATTGTATAATGCCACATCCAAAATGGGAGACTTCTAATATTACAACCTGAACATTTGCATTTTAATTGCATAGACAAGTAAATCAGATTTGGTATGTAATTGGATATATTGTCTATTAGTAGCAGTACAGGTAAAACTTTGTCTTAATTTCATGCTATTATACTAGAGTAAATCTCACAGTCTTTATTTAAATTCTAATTCATCCAATGTTTTCCTAAAATAAATGACCCATGAAAGTTTTCTATATTTTTTCTGTTCAATTTATTTAATTATTGGTTTTGTTTTGAATTTTTTTTTCAAAAATGGAAATTAAGCATCTGAAATTTCATTTACTTTAGTATTGTAATTATATTTGACATGCCTTCCAGCTATGGTAAATCAGAAAAACAGTGTTGAGCTACAGAGGCTGAAAAATAAACTATGGACATGCAATAAAGATAAAAAACATGCACATGAGCACTATGTAAAATAACTTTCCAGTGAGCTTCTTCCCAGAAAGTCTTCTTAGCAATTCCCTTACGTTTTCACTCACATATCAATATTTACTTTTAGTAGAAAGATGTGCTTTCCCTATATGAAGTAATATTTTTAAGGTTTGTAATTAATCTCATAAGGAAGACAATCTTTTGAAGCAATTTCTGACATGTCACCATCCCAGTCTTTTAAAAGTAGGACACAACAGCTTCTCTGCCTTCTAAAGATCATCTTTCTTTTGCAGAGCCAAGGGCAATCAATATCAGTTTCTGTACTGAGGGGAAAAAAAAAAATCATGCTGCAGAGAGTAGTTGTGATGCTACTGGTAATGTAAGATGCCATATCACTTCAAACACTTAGAAATAATGTGCACTGGCACTCAGAAATCCAAGTATCCCGGACTGTATCAAAAGTAGGATGGGAAGCAGGTCAAGGGAGGTGGTGGGACCTCACCTGGAGCATTGCCTCTGCTTTGGGATATACATGGACTTCTTAGAGCAGGTCCGGAAGAGGCTATGAGGATGCTCCAGGGGCTGGAGCATTTCTCCTAGGAAGACAGGCTGAGACATCTGGGGTGGTTCAGCCTGGAGAAGAGAGGCCTAAAGAGGACTTATAAAAAGAAGGCAGAAGGACTTTTTGTACGGGCATATAGTGACAGGATAAGGATAGTGGTTTAAATCTAAGAGGGCAGGTTTTGAAAGGACGTAAGAAGAGATTCTTTACTTAGAGGGGGCTGAAGCACTAGAACAGGTTTTCCAGAAAGGTAGTGAATTCTCCACCTGTGAAAGTGTTCAAGGCCAGGCTGGATGGGGCTTGGAGTAGGGTGATCTAGTAAGTGACACCCCTCTACACAGCACAGAGGGGTGGAATTAGATGATCCTTAGGGTCCCTTCCAACCCAAACCAGCCTAGAATTCTATGATTCTGTGATCTATCCATGGAGGGATGGATGGAAGGAAGGAATACTGACATACCTGATAAAACTATAGTAAATGTCCTTTCATGCTTCTGTATGAAGGACTTCGATTTTGCTAATGATCAGTGGTTTGAATCATAGTACAACAGCATGATTCAGGGTGGAAAGGACCACTGGAGGTTAACTGGTCATACCCTCTGCTCAAAGCAGTTATTTATGTTATCTGTCTATTACTGCCTACATAAGAACTCCTTTTCCTCTCTGTAGGTTCATTATGTGTACACGCAAACACATACTAACACAGCATTTCTAATAGAAGGCTATGGAGTGAAACAGACTCTGAGAAAATAAAAAAATTATGAAAATCTAATATTATGAGCTTTGCCTTTAATGATTAAATATCCAGATTAGATGTCTTAGTTAGATAGTGTAGTACCGTATGCACATTGGGAAATAAAGCGTGGTCTGCAGAGATCATCATTAAGTAAATCTTTCTGCTTTATCCTTCTAAATGAATGTATAGTTTATATAAAAGATTCATAGAGATAAATTTGTTAATTATTCATGTGGGAGATTTCTGACAATCCCTGTGGCAATGAGGTTCAAAAAAACTAATAAACTGAATAGGCGTGTATTTTAAATGCAGTGATGAAGTAATAGAATCGTTCATTTGGAAAAAAAAACAAAACATGAATTCACTACTCTATGTCTTGATATAAGAACTTCTAGATATTTTAATAAAAAAGGGATTCTGTAATTCTTGTATGAGCTGTGGTCATGATGCAACATTTACCAGACGATGCTCCCAGCCCCACATTACCAAACCATTTGAGCTAGATTGCTGATACAGACCACCCCGGCTTTGAAATCTGTTCATCCATGAATATTCTTCAACTGTGGAGGTCAGCAGCCACTCAGAATATGGAGTTTAATTGCAAATTTTAGATAAAGACCCTTTCCCCACCATGTCATGCTCTGGTGATCTAATGTAATAGATTCATATCCAGTAATGAAGTTTTCTCCCATGACAGTGAACTATGAAGTTATTCAACAGACTTTGAGAAAATAGACCATCAGGCTTACAAATTAGGGTGGCAGATTTGTACCAGCTTTTGTCCTAGATAGCTCATGTTGTCTAAGAACACCAGAAGTGAAATTTTGCTGCCCCATTTAAAGTCAAAACCTCCATTCTAAGAAATGAAAAAATAAATACAAAACAAAACTAAAAAGCCACACAAATAAAAGAGATCAAACAACCCAAAACTGACTCCTACAAAAACCAAAATGAAAGGGTCCATATGCTGCTGCCCTTAGCGACACCGAGTAGCCATTTACTTTGTTAATAATATTTCCTAAAACAGGTCTGTGCTTGAATCTACATTTACGTACTACCTTTTTACTATGTACAGCTCACTGGGGGTGGGGAGGAACACCACTGTCACCTTTTCACAAGGATTCATGCACATACCTATGTACAGTGCAGGGGGTTTGGCCTTGTGTCCAGTCACCTCAGTGCACTCCCTCTGTCCTTGCAGAAGTGTTGTGGGATCACCGTTCATCTGGGATTTCTCTGATAAGAGTTTGATGTTCCCCAGTGGAAGGGTAATTGAGATTTGAGACTCTCAGAGCTCATGTTGCCTTACTTTGGGCAGAGTAATTCAAACCATGGTCATCCTGTTAGTGTTATGAAAAAGCTCAGCTGAATCAGGGTTAAAAGCAGAGGCTGTATCTGCCTCAATACACATTTCAGTTATTCACTCCAAGTGCCATACAATTTGCATCCAAACTAGACATAACATTGTGCAGAACAAACTGATTCTTTCTAGCTAACCTTCCACTTGGTCTCTGATTCCTTTCTCCTCAGTAAATTGCTGATCAGGGTTTTACCCTGTCTTTAAAAACAGATGGGATCAAATACAGAAAAGAGGCAGAGGGAAGAAAGTTCAAGATAAGGGAAAATGGCTAAATCCAGTCATATGGCAAGTAATTCTCTCAAGGACATACACTTCAGGTGTTATCTATCTCCATTTTACAATGAAGAAGTTGTGACTTGGAAGAGTGTTTAAAAAAGTCATGATAATCCAATAGCAAGACCAGGAAAAGCCATAGAGGAATTCTCCTTTACCTGGAGAAGCTATTTATTCCAGTAGAAAATCTGAACAGATCTGACAGAGCTGCATTTTGCACAAGATATATGCTGGTACAAATAACCATGCAGCACCAAGTAATAGTGCCTTGGAGCAGCATGAACTCACATGAGATTTCTACACTGATGGAAATGCCAGTGAAGTCATAATTACAGCTGTGGAAAGGAATACATTATAATTAGCAAAATTATGTGTGGTCGTCACAGCTCTGCCTGTGTTTCTAGAACTATGCACACTTTTTAAGTGACCACATAGCTTATTATCTTCACATGCATGAGGAACTTACATCTTTGTTGCATATCAGCGAGTTTTCCTAATTTATGCCCACAAGGACTTTAGACTTCCTCCTTAATTTATTCAGCAAATTTCACATCTTTTAGACAAGACATATTGAATCTCAGTGCCTGGGATTTGATTGATCCCAATGTAGAGGCAATATGTTATCATGCTGCAGCAATGTCTGACAGGCATTTATTATGGATTTTAAAAGGATAAGGGGTCTCACACAACAGCTACAGGAGTCTCTGAAATCCCTAAGGGTTATGTCCAGAGAAGAATCGTAAAACAGAAAAAACCCCACTCCACTATTAAGAAAATAATGATCTGGTGCAGAATAGAAAAGACCACATATGGTCTGATCCAAAGCTCACTAAATAGGATGGGAGTCAGATAATTATGAATTTATATTAACAACATAACGAGGGCAGCAGAGGGATTCAATTATTATGCTTAATTGGTTAGGGAATATCAGAAAGTGCTGTATTACATTTTATAGGGGATAGTATTAAATAAACATTACGAAAAATATATTCAGATGAGAATCAAGAGGGTAAGGAAAAGAGCATATCTGGTGAATTGGAACACAGTGATTAGTTATTCATGTAGATTTGAGGAGCCATTAGCCTGAGTGACCTGTTAGCTTTCCATTTCAGACAATTACGTTTTGCTTAGTGAAAGTTCTAATGTATTTATCAATCCGTTACGACATTTCCTTTAGTCCTTCTCCTAAGAGGTTGTGTAGTTTCAATCTTTTCTGTAATAATGAATAAAAAACAGAGTAAAGAAAAGCGTATGGTGTACAGAAATATAGAAGAAAATGCTGGATCACCTCTACAGAAACTGAGCATATTTGGAATACTGAAATTTAGTCTCAATATTGAGATGTTTTTCTGTGTTTCTATATTCTGAAGAGAAAGCTGCATTTCAGTTATATGTGAAATTATTACTAGACAAATGTTCACTGTAGACCTTGAGCTAAAAAGCTTTGAACTGTGACTTAAGTAAGGCTTCAAGTTCCTGAGAAATTTTCAAACCATTTGAAAGATTCTGTAAATTATATTTAGGGATTTCGAATCCACCATAGATGCACATGCAACAAACCCATTCATCTCTGGGTAACAACAGTTTCAGACCTTCTCAGCAGCACTAAGATCTCAGTGTTTATTCAAAACATGTCTTTAAATAAAACTACACTTCATAGACTGAAATGTGCATTAATTAAATCACAGGCTTGTTTGTGCTCTACATAACTCCTACAGTGTGTCTTCTCTCGTACCTTAAGTAATTGAGGTGCCAAAAGCTTTTTGATGCTGATAGTAGGGCCAATCTGGCTGGCTTGGTACCGGAACAGATGAGGAGTGCTCACACCCCCATCTTGCCAATGTGGTCTGTGAGTGGTGTTTCCACCTCTAGAGGTAAAACACATTAGGTTACAGCTGGACAGAATCTAGTATCACAAAGCATCTATCTTCAGCAATAGTCTCATCTGGATTTTTACCAACTGGAGACCTAAATTTGTTTGAATGCCAATAGAAATCTTGCTCCAGTGTTTAGACTTCTGAACATGTTAGTTATCTGAAGCAACTGCTTCTGAAAATTTTAATATTTTTTGGTGGTAAAGTGCTTTATTTATGGTACAGAATATCTAAAAGAAATTAAAGATCTATCCCCTAACCTTTCCCCTGAACTTTTCCATCCACAGTCAGCCTTGCTAACCTGATTCTATGACGTGTTACAGAAGATCACTCAAAGGAAATGTAATATCTCTATAGGCTAACCAAAAGTATTGCATAACGAGTAGTTCCTAAATGTTTATATTATCTTTTTGAAGACTTCTTACCTCCTCTACAAGTGCATCCCTTGAAAATCAGTAGCATCATTCAATGACTGAGTTGTAGTTTAAGCCAAAAGACCATGAGTAGAACAGCAGGTGACAATTGCATAAACCTACACTACAATCATTAGTAAATGTGTAAAAAACTCAAAAGGGATACACAAATAAGTTCTGGGCCAGAGGTTTTATTCAGTATGTAATAGAAGAAGTCACACTGGTCAGTTTCTGAATTTTGTTATTATAAAAGGGCTTATTCACAGTATTATGCTTTGGACTGGTCAGAAGTATGAGGAGGAAAATGCTTCTGTCAGGTTACTGAACTGGTCACCATCCTGCTAAATCATTTAATGTGTTCAGTTTTACTTTTGAAGTAAGTGAGGCAAAGTCCCACAGGGCACAAAACAAACACAGCAGCAGCACTTCATTTTTAATAGTGTCTGACACCCAGCTCAGCTTGCTGCCCGTTCTTCACAGCTGGAACAGAACTGGTCCAGAAGGAGAGGCAGGATGGGATATTCTTAGGATGGTGCAACTGCAGATATCCTATTCACTTGTCAAAGCCCACACTGGGTTTGCTGTCAGACACAATCTCATTCCAGATGACACTGGGTAACTCTGAAAGATGAGAGCACAGAGATTTAGCTAAACTTTTACACACTGGCTCTCTGATGTTTAGGGAAAATTTGAGACCAGCTTGGTAGTACTTTCTCTGTACACATCACCATATCCCTAGGTGCTGGGAGTTTACTTTAAGCTCTGATTTGATTCATAGGAGCTGCTTGAACCCAATTAGCACAATGTAATCACAGCAGTTGTGGTCATGCTCTACCTCCAGCAATGTGTGCTGATGGCTTGCTAGAGGGTTACAGGAAGGAAGGAAACTTTGGTTTAAAATTTGGGTCGACTTCTTACTGTCTAGCACTGTGGGCTGTGTTTCTGCAGGGTGCAGTGCTGAGATAAGCATTCACCTGCTTTGATGTCCACGGTGCACAGGTGTTCACAGACAAAGGAGCTGTTAACAAAAACAAAAATACACAAACAACAGCAACAACAAAAAGAAAGAAGAAAGAAAAAAAAACCCTGTAGTTTATTTGGATCTTTGCACCAGGTAAAGCTCATGCGGGGAATCAATCCTTCAGAGAGGTTGTTTAGCTGAGTTTCCATGGCAAAGATCCTTGCAACAATATCTTCAGCTGGATGAGGCAAGACTCCTCAGGCAACTGCTTTTCTCAGTTCTTACATCCAGCTGGTCCACAGTCCTATGTGACTTCTCCAGCTCACACACCATCCATCACTATATATAATCTTATACCACATATAAAATGTCTCCCATCTATCTTTGCCTTGTACAAAACACTGCCTTATGTGGCCATTCCTGTACCTGCAGAAACAGCTTCTGCTGCTGACTTAGAATTGTCTCATCTAAGTACATTTTGGCCAATTCTTCATCACAGACAGATTGTACAGGGCTATTGCTTCCTCTTTGGATGAGTGTGAACCAATTCTCAATTCCACAGTCCCTCCTGTAATTTAGCAACTCTTGTACCATGCTAACTTCTGTAGGAACAACTACAAGTCCTACAACACCAAGACTGAAACATTCAAACAAAATGCAGTGACTTCATCCCTCCATAAAGCTGAACTGTTCTTTGTTCCATTTATCCTTTTTCTTTCGATATTGTTGACCTTGTGTTAACTGTTCTGCTGTGGACCTCACTCCTTCTGCTGTGCAAATCTTCGTCCACCTACATGTGGACCTCCAAGAAGACACTCCAAATATAACTTCTAAAATTATAATCCTGTTCCAGAGAGTTTCACTTACTCTTTTAGCAGTCTGCTACTTAAAGAAATGCAGTCCCTATAGTCTAGACAGATAATTAACCTTGGTAACCCCAGAAATATATGGTTAGTATTCCCCTGCATGAACCAAGAATAACTTAATTAGCAGTTCAGCCTAGGAAGTGTCTGCCTAATGGTAATGTTAGTTCTTCTCTATGGTACTTTATAAAAGGTCTCTCTCAAAATAGTTTACAGAGTTAAAACATTTCTACATATCCCAGAGGAAAAGAGAAATTAATAAGTTTAAGTAATGATGAAAAGACATACAGAGATGAGGTTTAAAATAAATGAGCAGTCTGATGAGAAGCATGTGAAGAATATTTCCTGACAGAGCCTGCAGACCTGTGGAGAGAGGAACTCACACTGGACCAGGGTTCCTGGTAGGACTTTTGACCCTGTGATCACACAGGTAGGAGCAGCTTGTGCCTGAAGGACTTCACTCCAGGGAAGAGTGACACACATTAGAGCAACTCATGAAAAGCTGGTCTGTGGGGAGAACTCTGGGTGACGTCTGTGGAGAACTGTATCCCATGGGAGGGACCCCACAACAGAGGACGGGAAGAACTCCTCTCCCTGAACAGCGGCAGGAACAACCTGTGATGGACTGACCATGACTGCCATTCCCCACCTCCCTGTGTAGCTGGTGGGGGATGAGGTAAAGCTCCTCCAGGAGCCAGGAAGGCGGGAGAGGTGGAGGGAATGTGTTTTTTTTTTTTTTTATTTTTCCTGTTCTGAACTTGGTTTGTAATAAATTCAATTAATATCCCAAGCTGAGTCTGTTTTGTCCATGATGGTAATTGGTTTGTGATCTCTCCCTGTCCTTATCTCAACCCATGAACCTTTTGTTATATTTTCTCTCCCCTGTCCACTTGCATAGGGGAGTGATAGAATAGCTTTGCTGAGCACTTGGCATCCAGCCAGGGTCAAACCACTACAATCCCTTAAAAGTATAAAAATATTTAACTATATAGGGAGACTGAAAGTTTGTTACATAGGTACTGGAGGTTAAGTAGGTGAACGTGCATAAAAATATTTTAATGATTTCCTCAGCAAATAAAATCTACTCCCTGCATGATATGACTTATTTAAATAACCTCCATAGCGTAGACACTACACATTGTGGAAAAAACCACGAATAACCAAAGCAAAGATTCAAAATACTGTGAGAATTCTTTGTAGAAAGAAAATGCAGAGAACAAAAAGGAACCTCCAAATCCACAGTTAGCCAAGGACTCTGGTTCTCATTGGAGATATCAGATTTTATGTGTCGCTACTTTGTGCTGAGTAGCATGTTATAATTAATAGCTATAATTAATAATATAATGTTTATTAATATATTTTTAAAAGTATATTTGATGCACTGAGTGTAAACTAAATCATATATGTAATGAATGTATCTAACATACCTTATTATCCATTTACAGATATTCTGAAAGCAGTAAAGGAGATTAGACATATTAAATATATTGAGAGAAGGATTATGAGACATGTTACAAACCACAAACCCTAAGAACTTACACCATCCTTTTACTTCTGCATTAAAATCTGCCCAAATTCTGCAGAATGCATGAGTAGGTGAGGAGCTGTGATGATAAAACTAAAGCATTAAACTCAGTGTTAGTTTAACTCATGTAAAATATTGGACATGATGCTCTTGGGCAAACACACTGAGAAATGTGGGTACCTTCGTGCTGCAGAGAGGAATTTTTACTCTCAGCCAGGTCATAAATCAGCAAATTATTTAGTGAAAAACTAATGAACAGTCATCCAACTAATCAGCAATTTGGTGAAAAACTTCAATTTCTGATCTTTCTGTTAAGTGTTGTCTGTTTTACTTGGTCAACTCATCCAAAAAATACTTAGGTCTCATTGACACATATCTGCACAAAAAGGTGCAGAATATCCTGATATATGGTGCAGATCTTTAGTTATCTAATTTTCTCAGAAGACTATTACCAGCTAGCACCATCAAAAAATTACAAGCCGAGAACTCAGTAGTTGTGATTTTGACTTACAAGTCTGCTTTTTAACTTAAAAGACCCTTTTATCTCAGGTTGTTTAGGTGTCAGTCTGGCATTGGTCCAGGTTCTTCTATGTAAAAGGCTGAGAAAATTCAATATGAAGTTGAGAGCTTTTTGTCAGCATCTGATTTCAGGAATTTCATTGTATAGAGAACATATTTAAAAGATCTGAATTTTATTCTCTGCGATTTGATAAACAGTATTAAATGTTACTGTAATTCAATACGATTTGATTTTCATGCTTCAGGTATAAACATCCTAAGACGTACATCCTCAGGGTTAAAGATGCAAATGATTTGTTTTGAGATCAATATAAGATAGCTAAATGTATGGGAATGCCTGGGACCAAGTGACTTTTCTGTTGCCACTTAGGGATTTTTCCCATCACAAGGTTGTTTGGCCAGTGCAGCTTACTACTTGTCTAAGACATCTTCAAGGAAAGTTCCAGATGCCTCTCAGGAAAGGGGATTACTGACTCATTGTGAAATTTTGTTCTGTTCATTATTATCAGGCATTTAGAATCAGACCAGTAATGCTTACCTTAAAAATCTAGCCTCAAATCCTGCACTTGACAGAAACCAGGAACAGAAATTCAGGGAAAGATGGAAAGAATCACACAACCTGTGTCTCCTGGCAACTTCCAGAAATATGTCCTGCAGAGAGTTCCTGTCCCTGAGATTTTATCTGTTGGTGTTTTACTTAATAGAGCTTTTCTTTATTAATTTGACTAATTGCAATAGGAGCTATGCAGTCTCACAAATGAACTGAATAATAATTAAATTTTTGACTTGTCTCAACATGCCAAGCTATAGCTCCAATTCTGAAAAACATTATAATCACAGGGAATTGCAAAACAACTACAACAAGGGATGAGTTTTTTGAAGGAAAATAGTGTCAGGAATGGCAAAAGTTGCAGATGTGTTTTCTCCCTTTTTTTTTTAATAGGCTCTGCCATCATGCAGCACTACACCAATTACTTAATAGACATCACTTCCCTTTGCAAACGAAGAGAAAATATTGTGCATCATGCAAGATATAACCCAACATCTGGTTTTGGATGACAGAAAAAAAGGGGTAGTAACAGAGACATCACAAGAATTCCTAGATCACATGGATAGAAATATATTTTTAATAAAAAATTTGTTTTCTTGGGTTTTTTTCCTGAGGTTGAAAATATATAAACTAAAAATATTTTTAGGTTGATTGACTTACCATAGCACAAATGTTTTTGTGAAGAATTTCCAGAACTTGCCTGTCACTTTTATGACCTGAGAATAGGCTTGCTCTGAAATAGTTAGCAGCATGGATCAAATGCTCTTATCTCTGCTTTAATGTATTTCTTTCCCTCTCTCTCTCTCTCACTTTTTTTTTTTTTTTTTTGTTCAGTATCTTCCTTATGCATTAATTATGATTTCTTACAATTATCATAGAGCTTAAGTACACAGAAGAGATCAGACACTTGTACAAGAGTACTGGGAGAGCCCAAATGAGAAAAAAGTATTATTTAAAAGGAGCAAACCTGGCCAATATTACAGCTAAAAAGTAGAAGAAAAGAGTGAAATCATATTGTCTCCTCTAAGCTAACAAACATAGGAAACAGCCTCTCCTACATTTTCTGTTTGGTTGGTGTTTTGTTCGTTTGTTTGTTGTTTTTTTTTTGGGGTTTTTTTTTTTTTTTTTTGGAGGGGGAGGTGTTGTTGTTATTTCCTGGAATTTTTAACTGTAGGAGTTTGATCTCATTTGAAAAATAATATTTTGCTATGCTTATGTAGATGCCTAAATGTAAGTTGCATATCTAATCATGACACCACACTCACAGACCTGTTGCAATATACTTCCTGGTGCCACTAGACCTATGGACAGAAATATGTCCCTGCTTTAAGGTGAGTTGCATCTCCCTTCCTGGGCTCAAATGCATGCAGTAGCTTGGTCTCCACTGACTCCAGTGAGAGTTGAGAACCTAATTGAATCCAGGAACTAATTAGGGTGAATCCCACTATTGGACCTGAGTCAATTTGTATAACTCATA
Source organism: Acropternis orthonyx (assembly GCA_035583155.1). Classification (NCBI taxonomy): domain Eukaryota; kingdom Metazoa; phylum Chordata; class Aves; order Passeriformes; family Rhinocryptidae; genus Acropternis; species Acropternis orthonyx. Next base: position 68,111,144 of record JAWWEU010000091.1, read on the forward strand.
AAATCATAGAATTGTTAAGGTTGGTAAAGGCCTTTAAGGTCATAGTTTTATATTGAAAGAAAGTTTAGATTAGATATTGGGAAGAAATTCCTGGCTCTGTGGGTGGTGAGGAACTGTCACACGTTGCCCAGAGAAGTTGTGGATGCCCCATTCCTGGAAGTGTTCAAGGCCAAGTTGGATGGGACTTGGAGCAACTTGGGATAGCAGGAGGTGACCCTGCCCATGGTGGAGGAGTTGGAATGAGATGAGCTTTAAAGTTCCTTCCAATTCTATATGATTGATTTCTATGACTCTATGATCTTGATTTTATGATCGTCAAGTCCAACCATCAATCTAGCACCAGCGCCAAATACCAAGTCCTTTGAGATGGCTCAACTCACCGTTGCCTCCTGACCAGCTAAGCAGATGAAGAGACGTAGATACTCTACCAAATCTTCAAGTCTCCTGGGGGCATCTCAAACACATTGTACACCTCAGAAACCACTGGATGTTTAGCCAGCTGTTCTGAGCCCTTAATGTCCTTATATCAACATTGAGAGCATCCTGGGGAAGGCAGTTCACACATTGCTCCATGAAAGGATGTCATAGAATATCAGAGCACTGTGAAATGCCAGAACTATAATGCCAGAATAGTTTATCTCAGAAAAATTATTCACAGCATCACTTTCTGAGGTCACCATACTTCCCCCCATTCCTTTATCATTAAAGAAACACAACAGAAAAGGGTGTTGAAAAAGTCCAGGAGCAAGTGATAAAGAAGGCACACGCAGCTTACTTGGAAGGGTGTCCACGTAGATCTTCCAAAGACTGCAGGATGAAAAGGTCATGTAATTTACATGATGACTCCATTTGCGTTATCTCTAGGGTGTCAGGCCAGGCTGTAAATAAGCTAAACAATACAACTTCTCAGGCTTTGGGGAAAAAAAAAAATAAAACCACAAAAACAAAAAAATCAAATCTCCTCCATATCTATTTTTATGGTTTCTATTCCACTGCTTTCCTCCCCACCCCTTCTCAGGGATTATTCTACCTAATAAATTTCATGTAGTCATAGTGATGTTTGCAATTTAAAAATTTAACAGATTTGAGCTACAGCTGCACTATCCTGGCAAGCCAGACCAGCTTCGGGTAACAAGATTTATTTTCCTTGTGTGCTGCCAAGTCAACCTGAAGACAATGTTAATAGAAAAGGTCACAGACTGATAAGCTGACATGTCTCTAATTCTCCAGGACAAATCCGTGGATGGTGAATTGAAATGCTACTCTGCAGTTCCTCAGGGGCAGAGGCATTAAAGTTAAATGTTACAGATGTGAAGGAATGGCAGCAAGCATGTTTGGTTTGCAAAAGAGCTTGTGGCTGTGGTGGTAGAAATGCAGGAGACACCACCAGAATTTATTTTCTGGGCTAAAGGATATTTTAAGGACACACTGCAACCATCTCAATGTAGTGCTGATCTATCTGCTAGGATAAAACTGGTGGTGGGTAAGAATGGCACAGTTCACAAGTAGAACAGATCACTTTAAAAGGAAGATCTCTGTTTGTGTCAACATAAGCTCTGCAATGTGCAGAGGGGAGGGAATGAAAGAAAATGAAAAGCTATTCCTCTGCTCTCAGGAGACTAGTTTAAGGCTTCAGAATTTCCATCTGAAGGGAGTTTGCTTTTCTGATGTTCCAAAATTCACCAATTTGATTGAAAGGCCTCCTTTTTCACCTCAGTGGTGACACTTACACAAGGAAATTGAACTGGGACAGGGAAGTGTCCAGGACCAGAACACAGTTACCTCTGTCAAATGTTTGGAAGAGCCCTTGGTACATATTCTGCTAAACAAACAGTGGACACAATTTGTAACTTAGGACAAGCCAGCGTTCATTCTTAACAAGCAATTTTGATAGGACAAGGATAAATGGTTTCAAACTGAAAGACAATGGGTTTAGACTGGATATTAAGAAAAAAAAATTCTTTATGTGAGGGTGGTGAGACGCTGTCACAGCTTACCCAGAGAAGCTGTGGCTGCCCCATCCCTGGGAGTGTCCAAGATCAGGTTGGATGGGGCTCGGAGCAACCTGATCTAGCAGAAGGTGACTCTGACCATGGCATGGGGTTGTAAATAAAGGATTTTTAAAGTCTCTTCCAACCTGAATCATTCTGTGATTCCGTGATTTTAGACTTATTTTGAGAGTAAAGGAGATTATACAATGGAAGCAGATGGTTCTATTCCAGCTGGTCTTAGCAAGAGAACAATCTTGGGTTGGTTTAAATTAGAGACACAGAAAGTGGCATATGGACCATCACTCTTTCTTCAGATTGTTCATGTCTAAAGAGTTTTTAGATGAAGTTTGCAGAAACAGATGAAGAAGCAACAGTCTTTCTCCAGGCTGATGGGGAAAGTTAGTCTTTTCTTCTTATCCCATGGAGAGGAACAGGAATCTGCTACACTCACCTCTTTGGTTTTGTCTTCTGCTTCAGGTGAAAACTCGGTGGCTCAAATGCAGTATATATCCTTAGAGAACATTAAAATTCAACATGAGCAAGAGCAGCCCTTTTCGCCCATTGACTGAACAGGATAAAGAAATGTGAAATATTACTACCAGAATGGCATGACTAATTCATATGAATATGGAGGTTGCTAATGATACTTTTTCTATTGTGACTCAGGGTAGACTAACAAGATGAATTTGTCTTCTTTTTTTCCCCTCCCCCCTTTTCTTTTTCCCTTGCTCTCAGTCTGAAAGACTGACACAGCATAAGCAGGGGATAATGAAAAGGCTCTGCATTAATTATTTCTGTTGTTTCATGCTTTGTCCTAGCAAAGATCAAGGTCCCACTGTGCTCCATGCTGTATGAACACATTGTAAGGAACAGGCACAGCTATGAGCAATTTGCAGTAATAGAATGCCCATGTGAAAAGAGAAATACATGCTAATATCTCATTTCCCATATGAGCTTTCAGGGGGATAGTATATCATGTTATATTTCTGGATATTCAGGGAATCTGCACTCATCTTTATTAATATCAGCAGATTGTTCAAACATTTGAGGCCAACTGATAGCACAGCACCTCCAAACCTTTATGAATTAATCTTGGCACTTTGATTCATGAGAATATTCATTGCTGTCAATTTGCTTTCTGGCTCTCCTTGATCACTGCAGTGGCTGTTTACAATTTCCTTGTGCATGGGACTTTATAGGGGTGGGCAAGAGGTGTGTCACTTGGCTCTGAAATAGGGATGTTTCAGACATAATTGTTTTTCTTCATCCTGAGCCTGTTATAACAGATTAACTAAGCAAAAGAGTTTAATTTATGGAAACAAGTCATACCACATTCATCTCAGCTGGATGGCACAGCCTGTGCTGCTGCCACACTTATTCAAAATATTCAGACTTTAAGAAGTATTAGATAAAAGCAAACAAACAAATTAAAAAAAAATCCAAAATACAGGGAACAAAACTACCCAAAATGAATGATTCACCTAAAAAAAGTGAAGAAGCTAGCTTTATATCACTTGTTTTACACATTATTTATTTCTCACCATCTCTTGGGTGTCTATTTTCTGTTTTGTATGCATCTTGATAGTTGCTATCTAGCCAAAGGCTTCTTTAAAAACTGAGAAATACTCATGCTGTGGAAAACAGTGTTCCAGTATTTACGGTGAAAACATGTAAATCCAAACAAGAATATGGAAGAAAATCCCACCCTTACGATCCAGCAGACATTTCAGAAGAAATTTTAGAACCATTCATCTATTTTAAAAGGTATTTAGATTAACTTTTGTTTGGAGGTAAACAAACAGAGTAAACAAATGGTACTACTATGAATTTACAGGAGTAGATCAGGCCAAAATCTCAACCTGAGTTTTCAGCTCCAAGAAATATTAAAAAAGAATGTAATACTCATTCTTTGGTAATAAATAAGATACTTCTATGGTAAATTTTTCTGCATCTTTGCAACTGATGTGTGACAGCTGTTGCACAGAATAGTCAGACTTTAAAATTATAGAATCACAGAATCTTAGAATGGCCTGGGTTGGAATAGAAAGATCATCCATCTCTAACGTCCCTGCCATGGGCAGGGACACCTTCCACTAGTCCAGATTGCTCCAAGCTCCATCCAACCTGGATCTGAACCCTTCCACAGCTTCTCTGGGCAACCTGTGGCAGCACCTCACCACGCTCATGTAAAGAATTTCTTCCTAATATCTAATCTAAACCTACTCTCAGTTTAAAATCAGTCTCCCTTGCCCTGTAGCTTCAGACCCTTGCAAATAGTCCCTCTTCATCTTTCCTGTAAGTTTCCTTCAGGTACTGAAATGCTGCAAATAGATCACCCAGAAGTGTTATTTTTCCATGGTGAACAATCCCAGTTCTCTCAGCCTTTCTTCACGAGAGAGCTGCTTCATCCCTCTGATCATCTTGATGGCTTGTCTGGACTTACCCCAGTTCCATGTCCTTCCTGTGCTGGGGACGCCTGGGCTGGAGGCAGCTCTGCAGGTGGGGTCTCACCCTGGAGTAGAGGGGCAGAATCTCTTCCCTCACCTGAACTGACACACTGCTTTTGTTGCAGCAATAGTAAGAAGAATAATAATAATAACAACAACACCAAAACCACCTTGCATGTAATTATTTGATTTTCTAATGAGAGAGAGATTACAAATCATGGTGTACTTATCAGACCATTATCTATGATGAACCACAGGACTTTTGCCAGGGTCTTGAACAGACACACATTGGTACAGCATTGTGATGTCCTACATTTAATATTATAAGACACTTTTTACTTCAAGACATGCCTACACACAATCAATGAAAAACTTACTGCTGGTGTTCTGGCTATTTTCTTCTTTGTTTCTTAGTTTGAAAGGAGAAGTAAACCCCTGTTTTGGGCAGCTACTACCTTAATTTAAAAACTAATAATTAAATTATGTGGTCACCAGCTGAAGCTATGACTCAGTTTTCATTGCTGCTCTAGTGCTTGTAATTTCCTGAACTCATCTATTAATTACACTTGCCAGATTTTATCAAGATGGCATTCACTTTTACTTTATAACCAGAACAAAGGGAAGAATTTCAGTGAGTTAGGAAAGTTTTAATTTGGTGTACGTCAGTGCATATGTGAGAGAGACAGAGTTTGGACTTCTCTGGAATGTTGCCAAAATTGCAGTCTACTGTACTTTTACACTGTCAAGAATAAAAACCATTTGTACTCTTTATCCACACAGCACCGACAGTAAAACATATCTCTGAGGCAAAAACTCTGTAAATAGCTGACTTGACTGATCTATATTCATTCTGCTGCATGCTTTGCAGATGAACTGTATGCTAGCTTGCTAATTTACAGCTAACAGTGCTTAACTCTATGAAGGAAGTGTAGACCACCACTGTGAGAAAGAGCTGAAGTAATCTTGAACACAGTGTAAGCATTATCAACAGTTCACATTCACTTTTTAGGTTCATATGCAAGTCAAATTGTATACACAAGCAAAAAGCTCAACCCTGGGCTATACAGAATGAAAAGACATGCCAATTCAGTGACAAAGGGTGCTTATGGATTGGACTTTGCAATCAGCTTTCAGGCATTCTCTGGCTTTTTCAGCCTCTTTCTTTAAACTAATCAACATTACCATGTGCCACACTTTCTTACTGAACAGAAACTGGTTTCTGTTTACGTTGGTCAAAATCATAAAGAGTTCCTCTGGGACTGACCACTTTCTCTGTGGTCTTTAATACATTCACTAAAAAAATATAAAAAGTTTTGAAATAAATTAAGTTTATTTTATGTTATGTTTTAATTACAATTTTTAAATTGCCAATTTGCAGAGAACAGGAAAAAAAGTGGCCGAGTAGAAGAGAGCAGATAGGCTGCAACATTTCTGCAGGTAAACCCTGAAAAAATTGTGGTTTTGAGGTGAAATATTCAGTTACACACTTAAAAAGAAAATTGTAAGCTACATTTACTGGTTGGAAGATTTTTGCTATCGACTCTAAGACACACTTATTGTGCTGAATCATCATGTAATAAGAAGCTTCAGAATGTCATTTAGGGCAATGTCATTAGATTATACAGTATTATGAAACAAACTTCAAGATATGCCTTTCCACCTGGGTTTGGTGCTGGTTCTTGCTTGGCAGTGGAATATTATGTCTCAGGAGAACAATTATTCACCAGCATCTGAGATCTTCTTTTAATTGCAGAATCACAGAATATGCTCAGTTACAAGGGATCCACAAGGATCAGTAAGTCCAAATCTAAACCCTGCACAGGCCCACCCCCAAGAGTCACACCCTGTGCCCCAGAGGATCATCCAAACTCTCCTGGAGCTCTGCCAGCCTTGGGGCTGTGCCCACTGCCCTGGGGAGCCTCTTCAGTGCCCAAACACTCTCTGGGGGAAGAACCATTTTTCTAATATCCAACCTAACCCTGCCCTGACACCGTTCAGGCCATTCCCTGGGTGCTGTCCGTGGTCCCCTCAGAGCAGAGATCAGTGCCTGCCCCTCCCAAGACGTTGTACCTGCAATGAGGTCTCGCTCAGTCTCCTCTTCTTCAGCTGACCACACCAAGTGCC
>JAWWEU010000091.1:68148497-68161964 GCA_035583155.1 Acropternis orthonyx
ATTGTTGTCACCACGTGTAACCTATTTTTTTCTGCAATGCTCTCTTTGTGTATAGGTATAAATCTGAATGACAGACCTGTATAGCTGACTTCAAATGTCAGGATGACTGTATGTAATCAAAACAGAGACATCTCCTTTATTAATAATATTGCATCGAAGTGCATATGAAACCCATGACCATCAAAAAGTTGCTAAGAGTTTGAGAGAAAGTGGATTTTAAAGAACAAAGCCAGTAAGGATGAGAAAAAAATCTCAGAATTTTTGCCCCTCTCTGACAACTACTTTTTTTTTTCCATAAAGAATAAGAAAAAAATGAAGTCTCTTCCTTTCAAACTTCAGTTGACAACATTATGACATTTTTTCCTGGATCTTTGAAATTCAGAATACAAAATTTGTCTCTTCTTGAGTGACACAGACATGTACAGCATCACCAGTGCTTCCTGTCCAAATAATTAGTGCTCTTTGTGCCATTTTGTACCAAGTGTTAAATGATAGCTTGTTTTTACAATGTGCTCATATAGTACTTAACACAAAGAAGAAAAGAATCCTAAAATAATTGCAACTAACATTTATCTTGTCTAGGTCTAGTCCACTAAAACTATATATTTCTAGTCATAGCCCATTATTTTAACTGTCTCCACAGTCATGGAAGAGAACATGGTATCACGAGAGAGGAATTAATCTCATCCTAAAATAGATGTTTAAATTGTCTGCAATGAATCATTCTCTGAAGAGACCTTTTCCTCTCTTTTCATTAGAGAGGAAATTTAGGTGACTACCTTAATTAAATGACTAATTTTTATATGGCTGAGTAGCGAGGTGAGTCTCAGATGAAAGGAAGAACATTGCAAAGCTAATTATATAATCCTCAATTTTTTTTGTTTGTTTATTTGCTTTTGTTTCTTGGTAAACCTGAAAGGAACAATTCCACACCTAGGATCTGCATGCATGTCTGCTACCTGTAAGAAAGGACACAAGACAGACAGAACACAATAAGTGTTATAGAAAAAGAGGTAGCAGGAAAAGGAAGGAGAGAAGTGTCAAATTTCTATGGACTTAGTAAGAACCCAGGACAGATATAAAAATAAGCTTACACTCTCAAATCTGTGAGATACATGTAATATTTGGAAATTGTTTTATGTTTCTAATTGGAAAATATTTTCTTAGCATTCCCACTGGTTAAAAACATACATCTTGGGAAACTATCTTGGATTCCTATAATGATTTTGACAAAGCAGTCTGGGATATGTCCAGACAGTCTAAGTTAAAGTTAAGTCCCTGTGCTAGTCATTACAAAAATCTTAGACCTTCAAATACCTCTTTCAGAGAGTTTGTGGAAGGTATGTGACACAGAGCAATTTATGTTCCCGGAATAAAGCCCTTGCATCCTTCGTGACCTAATTTCCCCATCTCTAAGATAAGTGCTGTGATACTCATTTCTCTTGCAAGGGTGTTAAAAGGTTTATATCCTAACTCCTAACATTTGCCTTTTATATACCTTGTATGGAAACTGACACATAAAAATATATAATAAAATATATTGTAAATTATTTACACAACCATATTTCTGGGGCTTATTTTTATGGAATAGCATGAACTAGTGAAGAATAAATATCAAGTCATATGTTTAAAAAACACAGCATATTAAACAAGCATTTACCATTTTTAGGTATCATTGTAGCTATATATACACTACCGTTTGAAATTATTCTTTAGCTCTGAAAAGAATGGCATAAATTTCTTTGTGATAGAACAGAAATTGACAAAATATAAGGACTTCCATTGTCACCATCTTATTCACCTTACAATTTTATTCATATGGTATTTATAGCAGACTATTGAAAATTAACAAGCATTAGTCTGTGGCAGAAGGAAGATTTAATGATCAACAAAGAGCTGGAAGAAAAAATGGAAGAATTATTTTCTCACATATTTATTCTGAGAAAATAGAATTGGTATGAAGACTGCCAGGTAAGGCACTTTACTCCAAGACATGGAAAAATTGTTTTCTTGCAGAATGCTGGAATCAACCTTACCTCTAGTTATCACCTATATGTATTTGAAGAAATGTAATCTGGCCCCATGACTCACTTTCTGTGTAGAGATGGAGTCTCAGAGATGAGCAGTGAACTGAGTCTTAGCATCTATATTCAGGTGAAAGGAAAAAAGGAATTTGTGAAGAGATGGTTTTGCTATTGTGCTGTCTTACATTGTGGAATATGGAAGGTGTTAATGTGCAGATTTTCTGAGAGAAAAATATTTGCAAGGTTGACAGGGGAACATGTCAAAAAAGATGTAATAATGTATATACTAGGAACAGTTCACATTGAGAAATGATCCTTATTGCTAGCTTCTGTACGCACAAACAGAGAGATACAGCCCCATCCTCCAAGCATTTATGATCTTCTAATCTATCTCACTGAGTTATGAGGACCCTTCAAGCAAAAAGATATATATCTGGGAATGTTTTGGGAAACAATAATTTAACCAAGTCTGGAAGTATGAGTCTGAATTTTGACATTTGACTGATTTTCTTTCTTTCTAGAATTTTTGCTCAGCTACAGGGTCTACGTGACCTCATTTGCAGCTCCAGTCTTGTCTTTTGCACTTTTCCCAGGCCTGTCATATACCTTTAATCTTATTTTTTTTCATTGTTAATTTTCCTTGTGCAATCCCTCTTACCTGTTGTGACACCTGAAACAGTCTCTGGAGCATCTCTACCCTCTACCTGCCCCCAGTCCATTCTTAGGGAAAAGAAAGAGATATTTTGAAAGGGCGTATTTAAGGATCCCTAAGAACATAAAAATGTAAGACCAACTATAATGAGTCAAAAAGGTCCTTCTAATGTCTCCTAGAGCAGTTAAATCTGGATGACAATGAAAAAGTGCAATGTCAGAGCAAGCGTGTATGATTCCACCTCTAATCTCTCTCCCAGATGCTTACTAACACGATAAAAAATCTTTCTGAGACAGGACTACTTCCCATGCATTTACAGTATGGGCCTGGATTTTCTTCTCGCAAACTTGTCCAGTCCCCTCTTATCCCTTGTCAGCTTTTTGCATCTACAACATCCCAGGGAAGGGAATTCCACAGCTGGATTAGAAAATCCAGAAGATCTAGAAAATATCAGGAAAACTATGCACTAAGAATACACTGTAGTAGCAATACATGACTAAGGATTGCCCTCGTAAATGGGACAAATCTGGGACAATCTGTGTGACATCCTGTAGTGCCAGGGGAGAAGACCTGGTTGGTCAACCTTTTTTTGATTGCTGAATGAGATCTCCATTTTCTTTCATACAGCTGAACAAGTGTAAAGTTCTGTGCACAGGACCTGCCTTGGCAACACACTTTGCTGTTTGACCAACAGGCTCTTTCTCAAAACCTTTCAATTCTTTCAATTCTGTTGGAGAGTCCTCTCCTCTCCTCACCTCATTTTGTGGAAATGTAGATGTAATAGAAGACAAAAAAATGAGCATTCTTTTATTTTTATAATGACTCACCTATTTTGTATCAATGTGAGGAAAGGAAATTACTCTGTAGTGCTCTCTTAAACTGGCACCTGTTTACAAATAGGTAGCAAGACTCATCCTCCAAGCATGGCTTAAGCCCACCATATGTCTGCTCTTGCTTTTTTTTTTTTTTTTTTTTTTTATTTCTGGAGAAAAATGATGATCCTTAAATTACAGACATTTTCAAGATTATCCTCAAAATGGAAAAAATAACAAAACAACCAGGATAACGTAGATGCTGTGTTTGGGCTAGCAAGTGTAAAATAAAATGTCTGCAAAGTAACCTTATGGTTTTTAGTCAAAGTATCAGACTCCCTCGGAATTATTCCATTAGTGCCCTTATACAGAGCAAGAGGCCTGCAAATATAGATGCCAAGGGAAAATTAGAGCAGTGAAAATATCTAACGCACAGTGAAAAATGGGGAGGAGGCTCTTTGATAATGGAGCTAGAGCAAAAAATAAAAAGGAATGCGGTCTAGGTTTTAAGGTGACGTTTCCTGTCACCGTTTTCCCTCCCTCCCTTGACTGAATGTAACCATTAATTGTGCGAATCAAACTGTTGCTATGGCTAAATTGGACAGGAACCTCAGGAGGTCAAAGCATTCCTGCTTGTTAAAGCTACTGTCACATTTTACAGTTTTACAAAATGTCAGAGTCCATCATGCTGTAACTTTGCTGCTGAGGATTCTGCCTCTCGTAAAACACTTAGTGCTGCCTTATGAAACTTTCAGGGAACACCTCGAATCTGCAACTGAGTCAAAACTTCCCCCTCCTCTTCTCCCTCCCCTTCACATTCTTGCTTACAAGCTTTGTCACAAGTCTGTGGATTTATTTCACCACCACCCCAATCCCCCCTGTTTTTACTATGTTCATTTTTTTATTATTTTCTCTTCAAGTAGAACTGTAGGCTCAGAGAGATTGAGTGACAGCAATCTCTGTCGCTTTCCTACCATTGCAACATCTCAAATTGGTGGAAAGGGGCAATTAAAGTAACCACTAGGGTTTAACAATTGGCATTTGGCATCTGCTGTGTCTCTACGGCCACGCACAGCTGTCTACCTTCCAAGAGAAATGCAAGTGTGCAGTATCTGTAATCCCAGTGAACTGAGCTCTCTCAAGCACACTGAAAATGATGCTCTGTCCCAGGAGTTATACCTACACTAGAAATCTAAACAGGATCACAATATGGTCCTGAGTTCTCTGCTGTATTCAACTGTGTTTAAATCATAGGATTCCATTGCTAGCATGCTTCCTGCATGACTTTAGTCCGGGAGAGTACACCCCAGTAGTCACCTACACATTCAGAAATATTTGTAGCACGACAAAACAAAGCTCCCAATAGGGAGCAAGTACCAGGCCTGTGGATCTCTCTGTCAAAAGCAGATTTAGCTGCATAGGTAGAAACTTCTGCAGAGCTGGGGGGTCTTGAGAGTAGGATCCATTATTTGGTACTACAGGTGTAGGTAGTGTCCCCCTACCGAAGCAAGGCCTAAGGGTGGACGACAAAAGCAAAGTCATGTCATGTCACATCAAGGGATAATTGGTAGTGAATGGATCAATAGTTCCCCAGAAAAATAAGTTTAAAATGGTGACTTTTGATAAGCTCCAGTGAGCAGTAAACAAGGAAGAAATATGGAACATATCTCCTGCCACATCATTCTCCAAACAGAGGATGCATTTTTCCATATGTTTTAAGTCATGCTACCTAAGAGATCAAAGATAATATAAATTATTGTTATCATCATCATCATCATCATCATCATCATCATCATCATCATCATCATCAGGCGAAGCATAAGGGAGTGCATATGTGCATGGTAGGTATATTTTTAGGAATAACATCACATGATAAAACATGTGCAAAAACATATCTGTAGAAGAGTGAATCTTTGTGTGTGTGTGTGGTAATCATAATCAGTCACACTGTATTTCTGCCTTGGGGTACAGAAGCTGAAAGAAAGGTTGAGAACACTGTTATAGATAATCCTCTGTAATGATTTTCCTTTCTTCAGGACAATCTTGACAACAGCACCTTGCCGTAGGAAAGTTTTCTTTGATCCATTTTGTGATTGAAATACAAATTCCCTATTTTTCGTTTGCCTCTCCTCAAATTAATGATCCCTGCAGTAAGGATGCCCTGCCCATGAGTGGTTTCTTCAAACAGATTAGAAGAAATAACAAAGCTAAAACCCAGGATCAGGAATTGGGTCTGAAAGGTGGGGGAACTTGGTCTTTATTTGCTTTTTTCCTGCTTTTTTGAGGATGCTCTCATATCCTGTTACACAAATCATCTATTTGATATTATTCCACTTATTAGGGATATAGGCAGGCAACATTGCAAGCAGCTAAGGAGAGCTGAGCATTTTTAAGGCATTATAGACAAAATTTTCATGAAAAAATTATGCAAAATAGTGCCTTAACCTGCATACAGAAGGAAAGCTGTTAGCAGATTTCAGTGGCTTGGTGAAGTTATTTACAGTTTAGTAAAAAATAAGTCTGCCTGTGACTGTGTTAAGAAATGAGATAAATCTGTCCAGTGCTGATACATCTACACAAAATTAAAAATGTCTGCAAGCACTAGAGAACTGAATCCCAGACAGGTACCCTAAATATACACCTTGTACCATTAGAGATGCCAAATAACATTCAATATTTTTGCATGTGTAATAGATTTAACACAGAATCACAGTAGTCCCAGGCACCTCTGGAGAGGCAAGAGATGAGTGAAATATTTCCCAGAAGAGGAGCATACGCCCATACTTGGGGGACTGAATCCCTCTCTTTCTAGCCTAGGCATACGTTTCCATGACTCTGCCATTCTGAATGCTTTTGTCTTAAAAAATTACATATAAAGAGCTTAACAAACAAACAAAACACCACAAAAACCCTTCCCACCTACCTACAAGACTTTCCTGACTTTCCTGATGTCAAGCTGTTTTCCTGTTTGTTTGGTTTTTTGGTTTGGTTTGGTTTGGTTTTTATTTGGTTTGTTTTTTTCCTCCTTAAAAAGGGGCAGCTGATCAAGGTGTCAGGACTGTCAGTATGAGGACTCCAGGACTTCTCGGCTGGCTACTTGCTGTCCCCCAGGTCCCATCAAAATCCATAACTAGAAACAAGAATAAATATTACTTAACAATACCCTTTTCAAGGTCATATCTCTTCATATACAATTTTCCTTCAACAAAATCATCAGGATAGAGCGTCTGGAAATATAAGTCTGAATTCCCACAGTAGCCTCAATCACTAAAGACCGGTTTTTCATCCAGTGTGTCAGTTTCTTCAGTACTGGAGAACCCAGTACTCAACACATCAGGTGTGTGTCACCTCTTCTAAGATTCCCATTGATCCAAACCTCCAGCCTATTGAGGTCCCTCTGAATAGAAGAAGAGCCCTAATGAAATGTAGTCTTGTATGCTTTTCCATACAACAGAGTTTTCCATCACAGGTTTGAACAGAAAATCTGTGAATAAACTATATTCAAACTGTTACTGCTGCTATTATTAGTATTATTGTTATTTCTTTCTCATACTTGCAATAAGCCAGTAATAACTCAAAGCAAATCATCATGTGAGACTTGAATGAAAAAATAAAGAAAAATGATGTAACAGTATTTGAAACCAAATGAAACCTTATTCTGAATGGCATAAAAAAGGATGTTTTTCTGTTACTACAATATTTTTTCCCCTAACCACTTGACCACTCTTTTAGCATACCAGACAGTCTGTTTCTTAAATATCACAGTGATTTCCTAATCCTAAATTAAGAAAATATATATGCATATATATATGTATATGCGTGTCTGTATATATATGTAGATTTATATCATTACTCTTTTAGTATTTTCTTGATATAAATTATACTAAAGAATTTATCTCCTTGTTTTGAGTGTATTATTGTAGGGAGCAAATTTAGGCACTCAACACCTTCATTGACTGCGGAGTGGTAAGCACATACAGAAATAAAATCATCATTTACAAGTGAACAGTTGTCAGGGGTTTTGTTTCTCTAATGAGCAGACATTGATGTCAGAATAATATTATGGATAATTTATAGTAATTGTTACTAATATTTTTAAACTCTACATCTCTGGCTGCTTCTAGCTTAAGGTACACTTCAGTATGGTAGGTTCCGGTATTGACTTCATCAGGACATGACAGCCTTTAACTGGAGAACATGGTTTTGAGAAGCTTGTATAGTTTCCATGCTCAATTAATCTCAAGTCTCTCTTTGAAGCTCATCCTATCAAATGTGTCAAACATACAATGGTTTTCTGATTTATCTATATTTTTATGAGTTATCACTCATCAATATTTGTATTAATTATCTTTCTTATTTTGCTGAATTTGGAAGGGTAATCTCAAACTTTTCTCTCCAAGAGATAAAATGTATGACAAATTTAGCAAATATGATACTCCTTTTTAATACATAGCATGAGTAAATGTAACTTTCATGAAGGTTTACAGTGTATCACTACAGCAAGAAAGGGAACAATGCAATTAACTGGTTTTTAATTTTTTTTGAGCCCTTTCTTCCAGTGTCTGGCTTTGAAAATTAAAATAAACTTGCTCCAATACTAAATTTTGGGACTTTTGCTGCCTTAAATCAGGAAAAAACTAGAGAAAGCAAAGCAATTTCATGTAGTAAACAAGTTAAATGACTCTTGCCCAGGGCTACCGAGTACGTATGCAGAGCCATAATGATAATTTCATGTATTTGTAATACTTTGTTTAGTAAGAAAACAACATTATGTTGATATATAAGTAACAAAGGATTAAATCATCATAGAAGCTGTGGTGTTGGTTTCTTGTTTTATTATCCTTCCAAAGTAACAGACATGGACTGTTCTTAGAGAAGACTGAATTTTGAGAGGTAAAGCTGACAGTGTTAGAGATTAATGAGCTAAGGTCTCCAAAAAAGAAGGTGCACCAACTTTATATTCCAGGAGCCATGTAAACTTGAATTTCTGCTAACAGCATCATTATGAAATACTAGTTCGTCTGATGGTAGCAAATTAAAAGCAGGATTCAAGGCACCAGGTGTATTTTATCCACAGATAAAATACTTGACTACCTGCAGATTTTTGCTCCAAATCTTTGGGTTCATGGAAACAAACCCTGGGTCAACTCACTGTGCTTGAGAGCTGTGGGGACAGGTGAATTGCAGCCACACAGAACTGTTGGTCAACAGGCTCTACATTTAGCTGAAGAAATAAACAGGACATGTAGAATCACAGATCATTAAGGTTGGAAAAGACCTCCAAGATCAAGTCTGACCTTAGATCAAAACCCACCATGCCCACTAAACCATAGCACAAAGATATGAGCAGGTATTAGGGACAGAAAGCTGTTACATGATAAACCAGATATTTTGATTATGAACACTGACAAGATCAAGACTTCTTGATCCTTGTCCATATCTACCAGTGTGGAAGGCAGACTTTCCTTAAAAAGATCAGTCAGTTTGCCTTTCTTTTTATTCTCCAAGGCATTAGAGTCCATTAGAAAACAGAAACCAAACATTAAAAAAAAAAATCGCAGTGTATCATTGAAAACTCTTAGACATTGAGATGTGTTATAAATGAGGGGCAGAGAACTGTGTTTATAATTTTTCCATCCTTTTAGCATGAAGGTGAAGTGCAGTAGATTTTGTAACTAAGCTGGTAAGTTTTCAAGAAGAATTTGTACATCTGAAATAGTAAACTACATAGCACAAATGATAGTCAGACTGAAACCCAAAACCCAAAAGCTAGGGAATGGAGTTGAAGGAGTAATGTGCATGCACACTTTAGAAGAGAAATTCCTTAGGTGAAGTCAAGCAGCTCAGAGGATTCAAGGCTAACGACTCCAGGACTGTAATGTTTCTGAGCCTTTTGTTGTCATGTTTGTCTTGACACACAGGCAAGGACTGAGTTCTTTGTGAATCAGGCAAAGCCCTCTTTCAATAATCTTATAACTAGCATAGGCTGTTTGACTTGGAAGAGATTTGCAGCTTTAGAGATCACCTGGAAGTGTCTGGGATGAAAGCTGAGACTTTTCTTACAGAAAGCAGAAAAACCTTTGCCTTTTAGGAGACCTTGTGAATAACTGAATGTTTTAACTAAGAAGGAAGGTCAGAATGAAATATTTTCAGTTGGAAGGTATCTACAATGATCATGTAATCCAACTGTCAGACGAATTCAGGGCATGTTGTTAAAGGCATTGTCCAGATGCTTCTTAAACATTCACAGGCTTAGGACATTGACTAGCTTAGTAGAAAGTGTGGTGCTTCCTAATGTCCATTCTAAACCTCCCACTGCAGAGCTTTGAAAGGTACCTGACCAGGAAACTATTGAAATATACTTTTATCTCTGGGCACAGGAGCAGAGTCTTGGCAACAGCTTTTACTGTCTTCCTTGACCCCAATTTCTGTTCCCTACCACAGCTTTGCCCACCTGTCCAGATTGTTTTCCAATACTCCAAGCCACTGAAAATTTTCCACTCAATATGGTAACCAGGAGAATGTGTGTGGTACATCCTGCTTTGCCCAGTCCCTTCCCACAAAAAGACACAAAGGGGATATAGGAGCTGCCATCGTGAGATGTAGTGTGAGCATTGCCCCTCTTTATGTGACTGAGTGTGAGGAAATGACCACATTTAGGAGAAGAAGCCTGCCTGGTTGCCTTTATTTTCTTATAGTTACAATAAACAAAATTCATCATCTTTTGATAAACCTTTTACTTCCACACATTGTGTCTGTCACATGGCAAGAGACAGTCCTTGTTTTGCAGAGTTTGCCATTGATTTACAGGGCAGAAAGGGGCCCAGTGACACAGAGATAAGGCAAAGGACTTGAACCCAATTTCTAAAACCCCACTCTGTTGACTGGGTGAGCAAGTAATTCCTTGCAGGAAACATCACTTTTCCTGTTATGACCATACAGTTGCCTATAGAAGACTATTTGCTCACCTTAAGAGTTTTGGTGATTCATTAGCCACACAGATCCCTGAGGTCAAAGCTTCAGTGGTGCAACAGATTAGTTTACAAAAAAAAAAAAAAAAAAAAAAAACGTAGTGCTGGGGAGTGCTCAGATTGATAAAGATACAGCACTACAGAGTGTAATTGTTAGATGATGCCGCAGATATCCCATACTGGGAATTGTATTAATTCCATTTACCCACAGGAAACATTTCAAGTCCAGCCTCCTCTGCAGACAACACAGAAGTGAATAGGGAGATGGAGAAAGGATCCAGGGCACCTACAAATACACAGATCTCTTGGACATTCTGTATTTCTTGGTGTGGGAAGGGGAAATATGATTTACTGTGAAGCTCTGGTGTGATTTCATGGGTGAAAGTGAAACTTCATAAGCATAGGCTCTGACATCCTGGTTCTGCCCAAGTGATCTTTGGCGTTTAGGAGAAAGAGGGTATCCTTTTACCTCCTAATTAAGAAATAGAGATTCTTAATGAGGAGAAAGCATTTACTGAATGGCTTTTTATTTGAAGAAAGTTTGAAAATGATAAATTGCTGCTAAATTTTAAAAATCACAAAGTCACCAAAGAAAAATCAGCAAGAATTTTCTAAATTACAAATGGATATCATGCATGTGCATTCCTGTCTCGGTGTAACTGATGCAGGGTTTATGCCTCCAAAAGTTTCTCCAAAATTAAATTTATAAGAAGTGGAAGAAATTGAGAGGCAGACAGAGATGCTTTGATTTCTTTGTGTTCACTTCCCATGAATATTAATGCATTTCCTAGGTGCTGCCATTGTGACATGCCACGGACGGGGGCAGGACGTGTGCTCGCCTGGCGCTCAGCCTCCCTGCATACAGATGAGTGCTCTCAGAAAGGCTGCAGGTGAAACACACGGACAAAGTAAAATTATAGCTGCCCCTTGTCAAATGCAGCAACATGGACCAATAATAGCTGCTTCTTCCATCAGTGGATAATGCAGTCATTGTGTCAGAGACCTACTCAATGATGCTGTGGTATTAGGGGGGGAAAATGTAATGTAGTTTACTAGATAGAGGGTGAAACTGGCAGTTTATCACTAATACTTCCTTCCCACCTACAGTACAGAAATATTTCCCTTCTATCACACTAGTTTCTTTACAACTTTCTATTCAGAGCCTTTGTCATTTTCATCATGAAAAGAAAAAAAAAAAGGGAGTACAGTCTATGTAATAGATTGAATTATGAAATATGAGATATGAATAAATTATCAAGTGTAAAAGCATAGATTTTGCTTTAGTTGCAAGAAACAAAGGAAAGGAAACCAATAGCAGAAAAAATTTCAGAGATTATGATTTCTTGAGGTAGCAGTGTTTTGATGATGACACCTTGGGAAGTTTTCAATCACAGAGGAATTGTGGTAAGACAAGTGGCAGTGTTGCCCTTGAGAATCTGAAGTGTAAGAAATAAGAGGAAAAGACAGGAGACATGAGTGGATTTTCATGAGGAAGTTCTGATACAATGTGGGTTTGTGTGAAAATGCTTTCAAAAATCATTTAAATTAAATCGATTAAATCATAGCATCACAAGTAACTCTATACCACAAAAATTTTATCTCCACTTTTTAAAAACATAGGACCTTTATCATTTCTTGATAAGTGGTCATATTAACTTAAAGGAAATTTATTTGGCTTTATAAATTTTAGAGAATCAATTTAATTTTACCCTGTAAATAAACCATGGAATAGGTTTGCTAGAGATAGGTAACACAAGTAAACAAAGCATCTCAAGCTTGAGGAATTATGTCCTAGAAATGCTTAGAAAGATTTTGAAAATCCTCTTATGCTAGAAAGAGGGAGACTAGTGTCCTGGTTTCAGCTGGGATAGAGTTAATTTTTTCCCCAGTAGCTGGTACAGTGTTGTGGTTTGGATTTAGAATGAAAATAATGTTGATAATACTTCAATTCTTCAGCTATTCATACTGCCCTTCCAGTGAGGAGGCTGAGAGGGCACAACTAGTTGGAAGGAGACACAGCTGGGACAGCTGTCCCAAACTGGCCAAAGAGATACCATGATACCATATGGCATCTTGCTCAGTATATAAACTGGGGGGAAGTTGGCCAGGGGCTGCTTCTTGTGAACTGGCTGGGCATCAGTTGGCAGCTGGTGAGCAAATGCAATGTGTATCACTTATTTTTGTATATTCTGACTCTTTTACACACACACACACACACATAATATTTATTAGTATTATTGTTATCATCATCCTTTTCTTTTCTGTCCATTAAATTGTCTTTATCTCAACCTACATATTTTACTGTTTTCTGATTCTCACCCCCGTTGCACTTGGTGCAGGAGTGGAGCAAATACTGTGTGGAGTTTAGTTGCTGGCTGGTGTCAAACCACAACAGTCCTTTTTGGTGCCTAACACGGGCCTCAGAGTGTTAATGACAGATTTTGCTGGCAACTGTTAGGTCAAATAGGTGTAGTTGTTAGTGCTGTTTTGGTGTTGGTTGGCAGGCTTTCTGTGCTTGCCATGAGGCTTGCTTACCTTATTTGTTTAGTAGAGTCTTGTGTCTGTAAGTGGCTGCTATTTACTTGTGATGCTTGCTGTAGTGCCATGTTGCTTATCACCTCACCCTGCTGTGCCTGGGAACGTTCTGATAGCAGCAGTGATGTGCCTGGGCTGGCAGATGACCAGGGCATCATTGCTGTGCCTGTGCTGCTGTACTGGACAGGCTGGAAAGTTCCAGTGTAAGCTCGAGTGCGACCTGTGGATGAGTGCACATGTGAACAGGACACCCCAAACCATGTGGCATATGGATTAGGATACTCTGGAACACGTGCAACTCAAATCAACTGTGGCTGCGGATAAGTCTATGCCACAGTGGGTGAACCTCCAAAAAGGTTCTACTTTATAGATAAGGCTCCACTTGGAGCAGGTTATGACTTTTAGGGTCTGCAGTCTCTGGATTCCTTAAGCCACAGCAGGGGAAAGGGGAAGAGTTCATTGTAATGTTAAAC
>JAWWEU010000091.1:68165853-68179104 GCA_035583155.1 Acropternis orthonyx
TGAATTTGTATTCACTTGCCTGGGGCTTTGCCTTAGCTACTATAGTTAAAACAGTGTTTTCTAAAAGCAGGTCACTATCTAATTTGGTTTATTTTTCATTTGTGTGCTCCAATCATAGTTTTTAAATAGGTAGATGATGGACTTATAAAATATCCTAAGCTGAAAGGAATGCACAAGGATCATTGAGAGCAACTTCTGGCCCTTCACAGAACACCTCAAGAATTTCACCATGTTCATGAAAGCATTGTCCAAGTGCCTCTTGAGCTCTGCCAGCCTTGGTGCTGTGACCACTGCCCTGGGGAGCCTGTTCAGTGACCACCACTCTCTGAGGGAAGCACATTTTTTCTAATACCCAAACTAACCCTCCCCTGACACAGTTCAGGCCATTCCCTGGGTGCTGTCCCTGGTCCCCACAGAGCAGAGATCAGTGCCTGCCCCTCCTCTGCCCCTGCCAAGGAAGTTGTACCTGCAGTGAGGTCTCCCCTCAGACTCCTCTTGTCCAGCTGAACACACCAAGTGCCCTCAGTGTTCTCACACATTTTCCCTCAGGACCCTTCACCATCTTCATTGCCCTCCTCTGGACACTCTCTAATGGATCAATCTCTCCCTTCCATTGTGTCCCCTCAAACTGCCCCAATATTGCAGCTGAGGCCACCCCAGTGCAGAGCAGGGTGGGACAATCCCCTCCCTCACCCAGCCAGTGATGTTGGGCCTGATGTTCCCCAGGACAGGGTTGTCCCTCCTGGCTCCAGGGCACTGCTGACTTGTGGCCAAGTGGCCATTGACCACAAGGGCCTCAGGGCCCTTTCCTGGCACTGTTTCCTAACATCTCATTCCCCATTCTGTACAGATATCCAGGGTTGCCCCATCCTGGATGCAGAACCCGACACTTTCCCTTGTTGAATTTTGTACAGTTGGTATGTTTTATTCATATTGGGACTACTGCTATAGTACTATTCCTTTCTGCTACAATCACACCTGAACTACTAAAAATTCGTATTAGACTGTTAATATTTCAGCTATTGCTACAATAAGTTCCTGTATTTATACATATGGCATTTTCATTTTTCCTAAAGGAGACTGAGGGTAACCAGAAAAAGTCTGTACACAGTGCAGAGCAAATATCACTGCAGTTATCCTGGGTCTTCTGGTAACAGATACTGTACTGCTCTAAAGAGCAAGATGTTCTCTGCCCAGAAATTTGCAAGATCAAGGGTAAAAGATTACTACAGGCAATTTGGTATGTAAAAAAAGGAAAGAGGCACAATATCAGAGATATAGAGAGTGAATGAAAATGATTTATCAGATAATAAATACCCTTGCTGTGCATTAAGTAACTGGAGGCTTCTGAGTGAAAAAAATCATTGATTAACCTTAAAAACACTCTTATAATTTGTCTAAAGGGAGTTTTAGAGATCTGCACCTGCTCAGACTCCAGTCTATAGTCCTTTGCTTCCACTGATATCTGGAAACCTTTCCTCTACTTATAGAGGGGTAGTGCATCTTAGAAGTGGTACTTCTTTGTAGCCAGAGATTAGGATACATAGATGATCCTTAAACTTCCTGCTAATCTCGTCTTCCTCCTTTTCCAGAGCACATTGCTCAAACGATTTAAAGGAACTAATATCTCCCGTTCTTGAACAAGTCACACAGGTCTGTAAGTGGTACCAGACAGTCAGTGATGCGGGATCACCACAGTTCTATGTGTTACTATTTAATAAACTTTAAAACCCATTTTCTTCTTGTCTTATTGTCTTTCTCATTCTCCATGAGCCATCACATAGTGATCCTACAATGGCAGCTCATACTTATTTCAGCACCTTCAGTGTATTCATACATTGAATAGTTTCTCTCTTTTTGCACTATTTATTTGTACATTAACCTCTCTAAAAAAAGACAGACCATCTCACTGTTCTCATTTAGATGTACTCTGAAGACCAACTGATAATATTTTCCTGTAATTTGTAGGGCTGCCTTCAATAGTATTGCTTCTTTGTAAAGTGTGTGAATGCTGTATGAGAGTTTTGCTTAAATGATTCATTAACGCCTCAAGTACAAGAGGAAATGAGAGCAAACCTTTGCCAGCCTCATTAAGCTGTAAATTCTGCAATGTGCACAAAGACAAAGTGATCCTGTGCCAGGCTTTTGAAAGGAATAGAAGGCTTTTTGCCGTAAATAAGGTAAGTATATCCATGAATTAAAAACAAAGATCCAAGTTGCTGATAAATTTCAGAAAAACAGTCTTGTACAACCATGCTAGAGATGCACTGTACAAATTTCTCTACAGGCATTTTCAGTTCCCATATCTATTGGAGTGCATCAGGATTATATTGCGAAGAAATTTATCACTAGAAAAAGTCCTTAAAGGGTTAAGAAGGGCTTGATATGAACCCTTTTGAATAAAGAGTTTTCTGCTACAGAATACATAGGGTTCAGATGAAGATTTCTGTTGTAAAGGTAGTTTAAAAAAGTGTCTGTGAGTCAGATAGTGCAGAGAGGTGTTGTGTTAACCACAGTGGTTTTTAATTTTTATATACTTTGAGAAACTTTTAGGTGACATAATATGTTGAATATTTCTCTTGGATATTTTAAATTTTCAAGGAAAGACACTGAGACATTGCTAATACTATCATATGTATAATACATTAAAGCTTTCTTGTTAAGGATTCTTTATAGTATACTTCAAAATTCAGTTTTTGGGATGATTTAAAAGCGTCATAATACAAAGTCAGTCACAAAAAATCTAAAACTGTTCCTGCTAAGCTGTTTTTACTGCTACTGAAAATCAATATGCCTTATTTGAATGTAACTCCAGAAAGTTATTTGTGCTTTTAAAATTGCAGCCAGGCTCTTCAACACAGGAATGATTTCCTGCGAGTATTTAGAGCAATTGCTACATGTGGATTTGACTCACCTCCTTGCTTGACACTAAAGAATGAGTTAGCATGGCATAACTTTCACTAAAATCCCCAGGCTCAGCTGAATGTCCCTAACCCTTCAGAAATTGCCTGTGCAATTCACATAGGTGTTTCTAACCTTACTATAAACCATTAACTTAGATATTGATGCCAGAAAAAGGGACATAGCACAGATCACTTGACACTAAACCCCTCAATTCATCAGCCTGGGGAATTTCTGGCAGTTGACCTGATGAGTTACATGCTAGCCTATCTTCTCTGTTAGCTTTCCCCAAGCTACTTTATATTTAAATATGTTCTATCTTTACAAACTGCACTTGATGCAATAGTTGTAGCAGAGATCAGAGTGCAAAAATATTTTAAGAAGTGTATTTTCTTCCCCTTACAAGATAACTGCAAGGGAGTTTATTATGGTCACTAAAGAGAAATTAAGCAGCTTTGTAAGTTCATTATTGTCAGCAAATAAGTCAAACATATTTGAATTACTACTAATATGAACAAACAGAAAACAACAAATTCACAAGTAATGTATGCACTTAGTGATCTGAAAGGTCTGCTTTCCCAGAACAAAAGAAAATAATAAGGAATACTGACTGAAGGAAAAAAATAAGCATGGAGCCTGAATGAAATTTAGGATTTCATTCATGGCAGCTTAGTTGTGTATTATTCCATAAACATTGAGCAGAACAGGTATGCTTGCAAGCTCAGTGGTAGTAAAAGGAAGCAGTTAGCAGAGTTGCAAAACAAAGGAATATCACAGTCAAGGTGAACAGCATAAAATCTATAGTAACTGAGACTAGGCCTATCAGGCAGCACCCAGGTCCACACAGTGTTTCAGCCCAGCACTGGTTTTCTCCTTACTGTAGCATCAAATCAGCCTAACAAGGAATACCACACTTCAGATACAAATAAGAAAGAGAGATATCAATAAAATGGGAAGATGACAGCTAACTCCAGGTAAAATCACACTTTCTATTTCTTGCAGGGTGTTGTAGTTTGACTGCATATCCCAATCAAGTGTTTTCAGGGAAACAATGATTTTTTTGTAAGAAAGAATTCACATTCATCAGTAGCCAATTAAAAGATGTTTCTTTTCTCCCAGCAGGGCTACAAACAGCTGTGTTATCAACACTGAGGGCAGATTCATCTGTTAACATTTTTGGCACACATCAGTGGGGAAATCTATAAAGATCTCTTAGTAAGGCATTTGAAATCACTCAGCACTGGGTAGATACCACCCAACCAAAAGGAAATATTTATTTATATAAACCTCCACTCTTACCCACTACCTCCTCAGGTCCACTGCTGCATTCTTCATCTTACTGAACTAAATCATGCATGAAATAGTATTCTATTTAGTTTAATGGCTAACAGAACTAGAACGTCTACATACAGTGCATTAGCTTATTTCTGAAAGACTCAGTAATTTTTAATACAGCAAAGAACTGCTCAGTGCGTAACCTCAGTGAATAGGCCAGCCTTATTTCCATTATCAGCAAATATATTCCAGAAAACTGTTCCTTAATATTCTTTCATATATAATTTCATCTTTTACTAAAAGAGCCCTAAAAAATCAAACTCCCAAAGCTCCATATTCTCTGATTTTATTACTAAATATTATCTCTTCTAGCAAGAAAATCTTAGTGTTATTTCACTTTTTATCCTTTCTTCATTTGAGAGCACAGCAGCCTTTATCACCATTTGCCCAGTTATCTCAGAAACAAATTAGTCTTTTTCTGAGATGCCTCTTTTGATAGAACACCTTCCTTGAAAACTGCACTTTCCTTAAACACACATCTATTAAGGATACTTTCTGTAAAGATATTAAAGAAAATTTCATCTGCAGTCTTTATTATCCTCACATTTCAAATGAAAGTAAAAGAAAACAAGATCAGTGATAGAATAGGAACTGTATAAATACTTGAAGTTAGCATTTTTATTGCAATCAAATTAGGAAAAGAATGGTGTTGAAGTAGAACATCTCTGTACAAGGTGAAAACAGCTTAGCAAGAAGATTTCTCCCCACCGAGTCTGTATAACAACAGATAATGGATGTAGCACTTGCATTAATATCCGTGAGCTTTGCTTGTTGAAACCCAGAGTCACAGAATCACAGAATGGATAAGGCTGGAAAAGACCCATCCCTGCTTAAGTAGGGCCATCCTAGAGCACATGGCACAGGAAATATAATGGAATTTCACAAAACTGGACTTTCCAACATGATTTTTTTTTTAATATTTTTTTCTGAATTTTGAGGGACTAGAATTTTAGAACTGGATCATAGTTATCTCTGCAGGTTTCCATGTCTTAAAACTTCCTTAAGATGTGTATAAATACATGCATTTCAGAAATTTTCTCATTCTACATATTCCAGGTATGTTTCTAGTTATTTCTATCAAGCCTTCCTCGACATAGTTAGTCCTGTTAACTTTGTGTCCACCAGAAACCCCAGGGGTGACTGTGAACTAAGATCAATTATCCTTGTAATGTTTTGCTGATGCAGCTACACTGCTTTTGGCATCAGGCCTTAACATCCTCACAAAGTTTTTGACCCTTGTTTGGACAGCTCCTAAAGCATGCAGAGTTTTACTACTGGCTTAGGTTTTCTTTAAGTTGCCCACACTTAGGGGACTTGGGACCATTTGACGTATTTGATATACACATTAGGAAGCAATTCTTTACTGCGAGGGTGGTGAGGCCCTGGCACAAGTTGCTCGGAACAGCTGTGGCTGCTCCATCCCTGGAAGTGTTCAAGGCCGGGTTGGACAGGGCTTGGAGCAACCTGGTCAAGCAGAAGGTGTCCCTGACAACAACAGAAGGTTGAAACTAGGTGATCTTTGAGGTCACTCCCAACCCAAACCATCCTATGACTCTGTGACCTGAGGGAGATTGTGCACTTCTGGAGCAAGAACTGGAGACCAAATAGCACTGCCTGGGCTATCACAGATCATAGAAGAGATCAAGGCAATGGCTACTGAATAAAGTTCTTAATTACACACATAGCTTTATATTTTCTGATATGGGTGTGGACAGGTATTCTAGAAAACAGTGACCAGAAAACTAATCCAACAGCAGTTTTTTTTTCTCTACATATTCTTCCATGTTAACTAGGGGTGGTCAGACTTCCACCTCTTTCAAAGCCCAGTGAAAGAAACCTTGTTTTTTCTCTCTTCTACTGCTGACAGTGTATTTATCCTCTTCAATTCTTCCCTCTGAAATAGCCACTCAGTTCCTTTTGAATCAAATGGTCTTATCTCTAAGGTTGATACCTGACCTCTTCAAAATTATTTAAGAAACCCCAGGGCTTACTTGTCTTTCAGCCACAGACAACCAGAAGATGACCTATGTAACTTTACTTTCTCTATAATTCCTACCTCTATGTCTTCAGAATTTTATTGTCACATGGAATAAAGGCTACAAAGCTTTCTAAAACAAAATGTTTAAGCCTAGCTTCATCTAGCTTCCATTCATTACACTTAAGATTCAAAGCTTTTTAAACATTTTTTGCATGGGTTTACCCACCTCCAATTGGCAACTAGGCCTCTAACATACATCTGAAATGATTCACAGAAAGATTCACAAAAGGCACGAACTCAGGACCGAGAGCCAAATTAAATTTCAGCAATTGTTTGGTAGAAACAGATTAATTGGTTTCCAACACATTAAAGAAAGCAGTAGTGAGAAAGGAAACAAAATGTTCTTGCACATCCAATGTAGAATAGAAGAATAATAAGGTTTAAATGACAAACAGGAAACATAAGAAAGTGTTCTTAAGAACAAAATAACTACTGGAGTTTCACAGATGTCACTGAAAAGATCTCCTGCACTGGTAGTTTTTAAGGTTAGGCAAACATCCTCGTTAAGGCAGAAAGGTGGTCAATATGATATTTTCATTAGCCTCTGCTATCGTTTTTAGTCAATATCAAATTATATTTTAATTCGTCAGTTGCTTCTCTGGGATATCTAAGTTTATACTAAAATGAGATATCTTGGCATCTATATGAATTTTCATAATTTGTCCTTAAGAAGTCAATTCATAGGCTAGAGAAACTTTTAGATTCAGATACTATGAACTCATCAAATCTAACACTTTTTCAACAGATAAGAACTCTACTGATACTTTCTTCCCTTGACAGATATTCAGGTATATTTCTTAGACAAATGAAAAAAAAAAAAAAAAAAATTAATCTGCAGCTCACTACTAGCTAAACAAAACCTTTCCATTTCGTTGCTTCTCCTTATCTGCATCTGACCTTGAGTGTTTCTTATACCTGACGAGGAATGAATATTTTTCATCTACCCTAACTCTCATTTCTCACACTCATGATTGGAGGGGGGAGCCACAATAAACATGAACATTTAATCAATAGCCTTGTATGAAACAAACAGTAAAGTACAGGCTAAATAATGAAGAAATACAATTCTTACCCTTGATGCATCTTTAATTAGAGCTTTACTACATGACACAAATTCCTTCAGTCCTGTGATATTACCCAAGATGTTTAAATGTTCTACAAAAGTATTGATTTTGTTTTGAATGTCAGATCTTGCACTTGGCAGCTTTTTCTGTGAAGCAAATTAGAATTCTAATTAAACTGTGTTTCTCAAATGAGAAGCAGACAAACCACAGCATATGTAGAAGATTATTGGACTATAGTTATCAGCCTTCATATGGTCACAACAACTGCAATCCTGAGTAGTACTGAAGAGCACATGATATGTTTTGAATCAAAGTTTTACAAAGAAGAATTTCTGCATCCTCAATACATAATTTGCCATCTAGAAAAACAGCGGTTAAATGGCTTAAATGGTACATTATTTTTTTTTTTTGTTTAAATAGGTTTGGCGACTTAGCAGTGAGAAGTATTAACCTTTGGAAAAAATCAATTGCCATCTCATCTCATCTAGTTAAGAAAAACACACACATGCAAGAAAAACTCCACAGAAATCTGATAGAATTAGTCAGCAGTGAACACAACCCTCACTCTAAACTAAGCTTTTGGCGTTGGTGTGATGCAGTGGATGGGCTATGGCACGGAGAGTGGGGCTGAATAGGAAAAGAATATCACTGAAAACTGAAGGAAAAGATTTCAGCTGCTTGTCATGACTAATGAGTAGATGATGCTCAGCACTTATTCTTCCTGTATTTTGAGCTTCAGGCTTCTCATGTCATTTCATTTAAGTGCATTGACTTTTGAGACCTGAGATTGTACAAGATGTACCTGTCAGAAAGTTCCATCTCACATTCTTTGACAAGGTGTACACTATTCTAATTTGATTTTAAATTCTATCATCATCTAAATTTTATCTA
The DNA here is from genome assembly GCA_035583155.1 of Acropternis orthonyx. Lineage (NCBI taxonomy): Eukaryota > Metazoa > Chordata > Aves > Passeriformes > Rhinocryptidae > Acropternis > Acropternis orthonyx. The sequence continues at coordinate 68,174,083 of JAWWEU010000091.1, forward strand.
GTTTCAGATTTATATTCAGGTCTATTGTTGCTATGTCCTTCTTTTTTTTTTTTTTTTTTATTTTTTTTTTTTTTTTTTTTTTTTTTGTGTATGGTTTTTAACTACTTCCCTATATGTGTCAAATCTGCCATCATCACTTCATAGGTCTTAATAGTGTCATGATCCAGTCAAAGAAAGACAAAAGTCTTTATCAATAAATGGCTAGTTAAAAACTGCTTCCTCCAGCAGATTGATGAGAAATACAAGACATAAGTAAACCAATATTCCAGTAGCCTCTATTATTAAATGTTTATGGGTTTTCCAAATTTATTTAGTTTCTAGAAAGTTGACACAATGTTTAGCAATGCTGGAAGAAATCTTAAAATTCATGCTCTAGGCATTAAAACAAAGTTATTAAATCCTCCAATTACTCCTGTGCCCCTAACTCTGAATCATGGCAGGTTTTCTCTCACACACACATACATAAACACAGAAATGCACATGAAGCTAAAGGAAAATCTCTGTATTTGCAGTATCTGCCACAAAGGGAATTCAATCCCAAAAAGCCCCTTTGACCTCTTAGTAAGCCATTTCAGATATTCAGCCAAATGTTACCAAATGTGAGCTCATTATATTCTTCATAGTTACTTTTAATTAAAATCCTCTGAAGCATCAGTGTCCTGACCTGATCATAACACTCACCACATGGTAAAGGATACTACATTGTAAACATATAGGAGTGAAAACATGATATTTCAGAAAAAATAGATTAACTCTTGTAATGGTATTTAAGAGAAATCATTTTAGAAGGGAAAAACGTGGAGGTTCAGTTTTTAGGAAAAACGTAATAAGCCTCATTACTGTATGGATGATGTAAACAATTCCTTGGTAGCAAGGAATTTTTCTTCAACTCACTTTTTTTAGCTCTGTGAAATTTGCTGGACCACGTCCAGAGAAGAATAAGAAAGCTGTGAAAGGGTCTAGAGCACAAGTCTGAGCAGCTGAGGGAGCTGGGGGGGGGCTCATCCTGGAGAAAAGGAGGCTCAGGGGGACCTTCTTGCTCTTTGCAACTCCCTGACAGGAGGGGGGAGCCAAGTCGGTATTGGTCTCCTCTGCCAGATAATAAGCGACAGAACAAGAAGAAGCTGCGTGGAGTGAGGTTTAGATTGGATATTAGGTAAAATTTCTTTGCTAAAAGAGTGGTCAAGCACTGGAACAGGGAGGGTAGGACCACCATTTCTGAAGCTATTTTAAAGGTGTGTAGATGTGGCACTTAGGGACATGGTTTAGTGGCCCATTTGCTTGGTCAGTGGTTGGAGTCTTAGAGGTCTTTTCCAACCATAATAATTCCATGAATAATTAGCGATAAGTTTAATATTTATTGCAAAACATTACTATTCCCCAGACATGAACATATTTCTGTTTTCTTTTTATTTTAAGGTGCTTTTTCCCCCTTCTTCAGGTTTTTCACCACCTAGCTTTTTAATTTAGTGTTAAAATTTCACAATAAGTCTAGTAGAATACCTAACCAGACTGGAATACTTCAACTATCTATTACTATAAGCTTTGTACATTTCCTTTTCAGACTAAATCATGTTACAGAGCTCAAAGGCACAGCAGTGAGCACCAGCCCATGGAGTGTAGCAGAAGCTGTGTAGGAAGCCAGGAGACTGTAGGAACTACTGTAGTAATCCCAGAAAACACAACTGTAGTGCAACATCCACTATATCGCTTCCACTTTTATTTCAGAGTATCTTGTAAAAAAAAATTTGCAAATTGGAAGAGAATTATTTTCTGTTTATGAATAACCTATTGTTCTGACCTCTTTGCTTTGAAGTCAGTACTTGCTCCAGGGTGATTCAATGCCATGCTTTGGCTTTGATGTACAATCTTAAAAGCACCATTACAGGCATTTACTGGAAGGGAATACCTTGTTGCCATGACTACTAGTGCATCACTTGAAATTGTGATATAGCTGGATTTCATCACCATGACACTAATTTTCTTCAGTGCAGCAAGGAGAGACTGGATCACTGCTGTATTAGATGCAGAAGACTTGGGGTTTTATTCTTTGTGTTTCCTTCTTTGCGTTTCCTTCTTTGTACTTGTTAAGGTTTGCAGGTGAAAACTGTGGCTGTAAGGACAAACCTGTGAGACAAAGAAAACCATGCCAGATATTGTTTGGGAGAATGTGAACAAATAGAGAGTATTTTTGGCCTTGTTTCTTATCAGGAAAAAATGAAATGTGGAACTCTGTGGGAAGCCAGCTGTCAAACTTAGCATATCTCCACTGCTATGAGGGAATGACAGTCAAATTAAGTGCTTTCCTGGTGACTGCTTGGCCCTAACCCAACACTCACTGAGCTTCTCAGGTGTATGGAATATAGTGAGTTGTGTTGTGAGGAACATTTCCAATATCACTGGGGCATGTCTTCTATCACAAACAGAGCAAGGCAAAGAGGACCTGCAACAAAGCAAAGGAAGCATCTCACAACTGTACAGCTTGTGCATCCCCAGCAGTTCACACACACACACTAACTTAGAGCTGGAAGTGTGATGGGGTTGATATTATGCTTGGAAATAACCTCTAGTTCCAGGTCCATGCTGAACCAGTCCAGCCCAGTTGCCCCTGTACATGCACAGATATGAGTTGATGCAGCTGTAATATCCCAGACCCAAGACAGATATATGGAGAGACATATAGGAAATGAGTGTGGGTTTGGTTTTTAGTAAACAGAAGTGTTTCTATATCAATACCTGTCTTCACATCTCTTCAGGCTACAACTTAAACCTTTAGAAGTTAACTGGAAAGGAAACTTTCTCCAGTGGAGGGACTTAAGTTCAAACAAAATAAACCCCTTTCATTTATCTGGTTAGGGGAGCCTCTCAGTCATGCTGAGAATTCCCATCCTCAGAATTAAGCACACAGAAAAGATCCCAAGTAAAAGCTCTTCCCGATTATCGCCTTTCTCACCTAACTCATGCATCTAAAGCCCGATCACCTGAATGTTAAAGAAGGAAGGAGGAGGCTTCTACTATTGTTTCAAGCACCTTCCTTCATAAATTTGCAGCGGAGAATCTTTGTCCCACCGCAAAAGCACGATTCACTTTCTTACAGATACTTGTTTAGTACCATTAGAAACATCTTCTGATTGAGACATAGCTGGCAGATACAGCACAGGTACTATGGAAAAACCACCTGAGAATGGAAATGGACACTCAATAGAATGCACTGTAAATAGGCATGCAGTGAATCACCCCTTAAATTTGACCTAAGGTCATTATTTGGGTTCAGTGTGTCCTAAAATGAGACCTAAAACTGAGAGCTATCAAGACATTCAGGATATTATTTGTGGCCTCAGACATGTGTATTAGGATAGGATGAAGTGAATTTGTTAACATGTATATTTCAGTATCCAATATTGAAAGAAACTTAAATAACTATTTTGAATACCTTCAGGTAAATATAACCAAGATGATCCTATCTCCAGCATTTTTGTTTCATACAATTAAATATAATTAAAATATTATAAATCAATATATTTCAGAAATTATCAGTTGTGGAAAAAAAGCCTAAAAGGACTGGCTTCATCTGTTTAATTTTTAGCATCACTCTTACCTCTGGGTAATCACAGTTATTCCCAATTTACCCCAGTTTTGGTGGAATGTATGAGTGGCAATGTCCACAGTGAACTCCCAACACAAATACTAATCTGTAGTTTTCAGCTGGCAGACGCTGAAACAAAGAAAAGACAGTTGTGTCATAGAAGTTGCTCAGTATGTATTTACAAAAATTTGGTGCTATTAGGAAAGTTTGATCCACTGCATTCTTAATGCAAAATTCCCAAGTGACAGATATGTGAATGGCTTTTTGCCTGCAGTTTGGTTCAAATCCATTTCCAAATAGAATAGCCCCATTTTGAAGACACTGTTTTAATCACCTTTTCTTTCTGCTTTTAACACATATATTCCCTGTTTGGTCATTCTACAAGGTGAGAGTTCTCCACTTCTCAGACCATTCTTGTTGGTAATATTTAGGTCTTGTAGCTCAAACTGACACCAGAAGCAGCTTTAAGAAATTCCAGGCTTACATCAGGTAGGTATTACTATGTTTGAAATTACAGATATTTTACAATCAAACAATTTTTTTTTTTTTTGCAGGAATTACTGATTTTAGTTTGAAATAAGGTTACATGTACATCCTCTAGTGAAATTTGAACACCTAAAAGTTCAGTTAAAAATATGGCCTTGTAAAACTGTTGTGTCAAAAGTTTAAAGAGCAATTTTTATAATGAGTTCTCAACAAAGACAGAATGATTTTTCTCTTCTGCTTCCCTCATTTAGAAATGGATTTACCAAGCAGAGCTTAATATCTCAAAGTATCTCTATATCTAAACATAGACATTCACTTTCACTTAAAGTGCAATATATTTTTCCTTCAAATATAACTAAATTGAGAAATGGCTCTTGGTTTAACTTGAGTTAACCTATGATGCACAGCTATCATTACGCACATAGAATGAGAAGTATTGATTTAATTTTGTTCCATAACAAAGTTCTACAGAAGATTTTGAAATAAATTCTTCCCTTCCCCCATGATAGCTGTTCAGATTTGTCCAGTCTTTCCTCTTTCTCTCTCCTGGAATAAGGGCTTCAGATTTAAGTAGTGACTGTTCAACAGATATGCTGCAAAGAATCTAATGTCATTCTCAGGGCTGTTATTCACGTGAATTTGATGACAAGCACTTTGAGATACATATGTAAAGATACATTATTCATGACAAAATGTAGACAATTTGTTATTATTATTCTTGATTTTGTAACAAAAATGCTACACTTCTCTAAACCAACAACATCTACATCTTCCATACTGTTTATTTTGTTGTAATTTGTACGTACATGTGGTGGCAGAGATTGCAACTGAAAACGTTTGCTTTGCATGACCATTGTCAAATTTTCATTGCTAAAGTGACTTTCACAGAGAGTTTTTTACTTTTTTCTAATAAAATGTTTTAAGTTTTTTCCAAAATATCAAAAATTTAC
>JAWWEU010000091.1:68201330-68213851 GCA_035583155.1 Acropternis orthonyx
GGACCTTATTTCTTTTTTGTTTTTTTTTTTTTTGTTTTTTTTTTGTTTTTTTTTTTTTTTTAAATACAATAAAGTTTATCCACATTACTTTTTCATTATTATTTTGAGAATATTTACTATTATGTTGAGAATGCAGGAAGTGTCTTTAAAGTACCTAAAAGTGGGCATACAGAAAATAAGAGAAATATTTGTATTATATTGATCTAACACTACTGCTGTTGGGATGGAACTACAAAAATACAGATGCAGATATAAGGACTGTTGAATTCCAAAGCTAATTTCTTAAAAGGTTGCATGGATAATGAAGATTCCATCAGTTCAGGTGGGATAAAAAGATCATTGAGTGTGCAAAGAGTCTGAAATTAGAAGACAGTGATAAAAGTCTAGAAGTTATTTCACCAACAAGTAACAATATGTGCTATTTCCAGAAAGGGAACTCAGTGGTTCTGCAGAAGCTCTGAGATTCCCAGTGGCAGTGAGCTGAGTAGCTCATCACAGTGGTGCTGTGTATGATGCAAGGTATAGAATCCTGCAAAGCAGTATGGAACTCAGGGTAGTAGATATTTTTCTGTTTGTTGGGCAAAAGTAGATTTTTCTCTGTTTGGTGGGCAAAAGCACAATCACTTCTTGAATCCTATGTTCAGTTTTGGGCCACTCACTACAAGAAAGACATTGAGGTCTTGGAGCATGTCCAGAGAACAAAAGGGAGCTGGGGAAGAATCTGTAGCACAAATCTGATGAGAAGCAGCTGAGGGAGCTGAGATTGTTTATCCTGGAGAAAAGAAAGCTCAGGAGAGTCCTTTGTGCTCTCTACAACCACCTGAAAAGGTTGTAGCCAGGTGGGGGGTGGTCTCTTCATCCATGTAACAAGCCATACGACAAGAGGAAACAGCCTCAAGCTGCACTATGGGAGATTTTGTGTGGACATTAGTAAATTTTTTTTCACTAAAAGGGTGGTCCAGCATTGGAACAGATTGCCTGGGGCAGTGGTGGAGTCCCCGCTCCTCGATGAATTTAAAAAACATGTAGACGTGGCACTTGGGGATATGGGCTAGGAGTGGCCTTGGCAGTGCTGGGTTAGTGGTTGGACTCAATAATATTAAAGGACTTTTCCTGCCTTAATAATTCCATGATTGTCTTAAGCAATGTTATCATTAGTATGATGTGAAAGTGGGGTAAGCAAGATTTACCCTTCTGTGGTTCAGCAGGGCACTTGTTGTGAGGACTGGCTAAGCTGAAGTTTGTGTAACTACAGACTGGCCTGAAGAAATATTTCTAAACTTCCTGCCATAAAGTATAATTAGGTGTGGCTTAAAAGTAGCCACACAGGGGATTAGGAGCACAGGGGATACGGTACATAAGGAAAAATAAATTTTAAAAGACATGGTTTAAATAAATCTCTTTATCAAGTGAGATGTTCTCATAGTGCATGTTGCAGTTATACGGGATGCCTAAATTTCCATGAACCATGGAAGTGAAAATGTCCAGGGAAGAAGGGAAGAAGATGCTTTCTGGCAATATTGAATCACTGAATCATTTTGGTTTGAAAATACCTCCAAGGTCATCAAGTTCAAGCTTTGACTGATCACCACCTTGCCAATCAGACCAAAGCACAGAGTGTCATGGGCAGTAATTTCTTAAGCACCTCCAAGGATGGGCACTCCACTGGACAGTCCAGTCCAATGTTTAACTATCCTTTTCCATGAAGAACTTCATCTTGATGTGCAGCCTGAACAAGCTGGGTCAACTTGAGGCCATGGCCCCTTGTCCTGTCACTGGCTGCTTGGGAGAAGATCTCAACTCCCAGTTGGCCACAACCTCCTGTCACAGACTTGTAGAGAGCGATAAGGGTCTGCTGAGCCTACTTGTCTCCAGATTAAACAACCCCAGCTCCCTCAGGATCGTAGGATTTACCATCTAGACCCTTTCCCATCTCCATTGCTTACTAAGCCCTGGTCTCTGATAGCACCAATCTTCCCTTGTCTGAATGACCTTAAAGTGGTCATGTAGACACATGAACCTAGACAGAGATCAATATATCTGTAAATATCCAGGGACAGAACTAATTTTACAGAATATGCAGTTTATAAGGGCATATTCAGTTATCTGTGAATATATTTATTTTTTTTTTTTAGAATTACAAATTGTTGGTTTCATATGTTGATACTTGGGGCCACAGGGCAAGAACTGACAGAGATCCCCTAGTCAAAAGATAAGGCAAAAACTGGTGACAGGGTTAGCATTAAAATTCCCAGATTTTCCCTTCTTCACAGACACAGAGATATATTGATGTGGGCCCTGGAAAAGAAATACATTGCAGCCTATGGAAACAATCAACAACCATATTTTGTGCAAATATTTTATAACATATGTCATACAACATTTGTTACAGGTCCCTTGTACTGGAGTCAGAGCACATAGTAAAGGAAAAGGAAAATATATTAACTTTCAAGGAGCTATTTTCCTGTAATTGTCTGGTCTCAGACCAAGTCTCAATCAGATAAAACCCACCAAGTGTTCCATTGATCAAAGTCTCTCCAAGAGGCAGTGCTATATTCAACATTGATCCTACATTGATTTAGTGTTATTTAAACAAGGCTAAATTTAAGCTAGCATTTTCAGACAGATAATCAAGAACAGAACCGAGTTTATTGGGCCTCTTAATAAATTATGGTGAATTGAGGAACTCTGTTAACCAAAATCATCTGTATTCTTGTTAAAAATAAGCCCAAAAATGGTGTCAGACTAGAAACTGGTAGGAAGTTCCAAACATATTTTAAGTTATTTATCTCTTATTCAGTGTTGAAGACTTTGGTTATATTTCCATGAAAACATTTGAGGTTTGTTTTTTTTTCTTTTTTTTTTTTCACAACAAGAAACCATAACAGAAAAAAATGTGTGAAGTACAATATACACAGTAAAACCTTGGGATTAGATATATCTTCACTTTTATATCTTCCATAAATAAAAGCATCTGATAATAGAAACCAATTCATGTGATGTAATGTAAGTCAGGTGCTATTAGAGTCAAAGGTTACTTCTGCCTTAGTAAATAGTTGCAATAATCTATAGCCTAATACAGTGTAAATAATGGTAATATATAAGAAGAAGGCCATGATTGCCTCTTACAAGTAGCCTCTAATGTTTACTTGAGTTTTCAGGGAGCAACATGGAAAGATTTTCCTACTCCATCACAATCCAAAGAGTGACTTACATTTCAAGCTGTGCAAATCGAGCAAAATTAATAACTACTGGAAAAAAAAATAGATTAAGAAGAAGCAGTCTGCAGAAGCCAGAGTCTCTCAAAGGTATTTCCCCAATAACTCACCCTTTACAACACCAATAAACCAAAAATAAGGGGGAAAAGTGTGAACGAGTGTTCTTTTCCACCAATTAAATTTGAGGGGAGAGGAACAATATGTTTGGACTCAGTTTCTGAACCAGATATCCACAGAGACCAACACCAACAGCTGGTAAATATTGCAACTGGGACTTTTTGACTGAGTAGCCTTGTGGAATCTTCTCCTGAAAACATACTGGCACTCCAGGTATTTACCCTGCATTTACAACATACTCGTAGGTAAGCTAAGCACTGACAATGGTTCACCTGAGAGACAAAGCTTTGATTTTCTTTAAATATTTCTGGATATTTTATGCTATCTTCTCTTACTGGTGATTCTTATATCTTTCATATAGCTGGAGTTAGGCTTATAAGCCAGCTATTTCCTTCATACTCTGTTAATCTCTTAGAAGTGTGTCTCATAAATGCTCAACACAATATTACTGGAGATACCTGTGATCAAAATAGGAATATATATATAAATATATATATAAATATAAATGTAAATATATATATATATATATATATATATATATAAAATAGAGAGAGAGACACTATGGAGGGGTTTATTTGAGAGGTCACAGATTTGGCTGCAGAAAGATAAGGTTACATTTTTATTTAATTCAGTGAAAAGAAAGGATAAAACACCTAGAAGATTAATTTCTTCTCATTTGTCTGTAAATCCAAATGACCAAAACCACCATTCTCACTACAATTCTTTTACATGATACTTCACAGAATAACTAAGGCTCAGGGATGCAGAATTTCTGTTTATCATTATCTTTCTTTCTTTATCTTTCTTTTATCTTTCTTTATCAGTATCTTTGATATATTCAACTTCTATAATTGTAAAATCATCTCTCTTAATTATCCATTGAATTATGATTTTATTTCTTTTTTCCCCTCAAGTTGGGACATGTGGCTGACAAGAAAAATCCAAAGTACCATGACTTATATATCACTTTTTCAAAGGTTTTAAACTGATAGCGGTTTGTTTTCAGTTACATTTGATTTTGATAATGGTTGTTCAAACATCGTTGCTTCTAAGGAACAGCAAAAGTGATGTCTCTGCGCATAAAAGCAGCCCAGAGCAGTATGAAGTGCTGTGAAGAGTGGCTTGAGCACCATCCTCTGAAAGGACACAGCTCTGAGCTAAACCCTCCCTCTGCTCTAACTGCTCAGGAATCATATAATTCTGTAGCCATTTACAGCATGCATTAAAGGATGCACTACCAGGAACTCAATATACTTAACCAAAACAACAAAATCTTCACAAAAGAGAGAGAGAGTCAGTTATTCAACTTTTCTATGACCATGTATTTCATAAAAAGTTGAAACCTTGCCATCTTCCTTCCCTATTCAGCTTGGGATGCTTTCGCCCTATACCTTTTGGAACAGAGGGTTGGAGTTTTTTTCTTTCTTTTTATTTTGGTTTCTTTTTAAACTTATAGTGCTCCAAATCAGCTCCAGAAAACAGAGAAAGCACAGACTTCTCTATGGCAACAGGTAAAATTCAAAACAAATCAGGCCTGAATTGTCAGGGGGTGCTACATGCGACCACAGAAGGACAACAAAGCTGATGAAGGGTCTAAAGAGTAAGTGCCATGAGCAATAGTTGAGGGAACTGGGATTGTTTAGCCTGGAAAAAAGGAAGCTCAGAAATGACCTGAGTTTCCACCATCAGGGGAAGCTGCAATGGTCATGTTACAAAAACAAAAACAAAAAACAAAAAACAAAACAAACAAACAAAAAACCAAACAAAAAAAAACCCCCCAAAAAACAAAAAAACACCCCCCAAAAAACAAAAACAAAAACAAAAAAACCCCAAACAAACAAAAAACCCCAGAAAACAACAAACCAACCCTCCCTCGTCTTTCCATTTATTTCTTAGATTTTCTGAAATCCTCATAGGATATTTTTGATTTCTATTTAACAGTAGCTACTAAATCTTTATGGCTAAATCAGCTTATATAGGAAGCAGTAATGCAGTTTGCCAGCATTTTCTCTAGCAGGCAAGCTTAGACATTGAGATGAGCAGTTCTTGAATGTGTTGGGGTTGCAGTGTCCAAAAGACCAACGGTGAGAAGACAGAGTAGTTTAGATTGGAAAAGACTTCAAAAGTCATCAAGTCCAAGCAATGAGATGATAAATCTCCCACAGAGGTCATAAAAGGCAACTAATCTCGTCAAAAAAAGCTTCTTTGTAATTATTAAGATTATGTCTGTATTTGTTAATTTTGCTGATGACATTCATCCCAAGTTATTGAAATAGCATAAACAGTGATCCAAAATCCGTATGTAATCCCCTACATAATCACAATTTGCATTTCAGTCTTTTTAAGAGGTATCAATTCAGTGGTTTGAGTGGATTAAGTCTTTGTTGGGTTGTTCTGTGTGGGCTGCTGTGGTTTGTTCTAGCTACTTCCATAGCATCGTGCAAGCCAAATATCACAAGGATTTTTGACACTTGCTTTGCCTGGTTGTTTGCATATGTTTAGCAAAGTCTGATTCACTTGGGAATTCTTACTGCAGTTTGTTAGCCATTCCAGGAAGATGAAAATGCATGGCAAAATTATTCAAGCAGATGTGAATGTGTTTTAAAAGCCAATGTCTGTTGCCTTTTCTTGTCATCTCTTACTTGTCCAAAACCATAGATTTTAAGCAGTCTCAGGAAAATAAGAGTAAAGTATTTATAAATATTTTAAAATGATTGTTTGATTTACAGATGAATGGAAATCTATCCCTGTTATTTTTACCTTATAACCTGGAATATACTTACTGTAACAACCATTGCATATTCACCAAAAATGCAGTCTTAGCTGGTGATGGAATATGTAAAAAGGGCCGTCTCTAAGTATTTTATTTTCATGTGCCACTGGACTGATTTTCTCTTTTTTCTAAAGACTTCAGCCATATTTATTTGTATAAATTCTGTATGTAAAAAAGAATGAGTAGCTCTTCTGAAAAACTTTTTAAAATAAATGCTAGCTTTTAGTGACCTTTTGTGTTTTTTCTATTTTTAATTTTGATATTGGAGGCGAAATGCTGAAATTTTAAACGTTTATTCTTGTCTTCATTATCTTCTGCTGAAAAGTTATAAAGCTATAGCTTTAGAGAAAAGCTTGATGTACGTGACCTTGCTTGAAAAACTTGTAAATTTGATAGCCAAAACGAACAGCTGATGTGTGAACACAAAGACAATATGGACGTTAAGGAGTCACAGATTGGTAAATTCTCTCTATTTAAAGGAGGGAAAAAAAAGTAAGTCTGCTCTTACAGTTTCTAGACATTCCTTTAAGGATTGAGGAAAGAGACATGGAAATTATTCATAATCAATGAATAAAGCAAAATAGGTGGCTAGCTGACTAGAATGGCCTGAGAGTCCACAGGACAATTTTTAAATTTATTGTTTCAGTTGAGGTCATGTTAAATTCATAGAACTGATGCAGGTGATCCTAGCAGACTATCTAACTTACCACCCAGAATAATTCACCTTCTTTCCAGTAGTATTATCAATTCTGTATCTTCAAAAAACCCTCAAAAATTAAAAAAAAAAAAAAAAGCTCTCTTGCACTTGACACAGAATAATTACTTTTAATAACCAAAGTAAATCATCATAGATTCTTTATTCAATATAGTGACTTCTGATTTACTTTGCCTGATTGATGGGAGAATCTAGCCAATTGCATTTGCACTTTAAAAAGCCACTGGTTTCATTTTCATAAGTAAAATAGAGGGATTCTAAAGAACCAGCTGTATTTCTTTATTTGTGGGTGTTTGTGAGGAGAAACTATACAAATGTTGCAGAGTAAACCAGTCTGATGGATTGCTGGTGTAGAGTGCCCTTAATGTGAGATGTTCAGCTTTGCATCTCCCCTGCTCATATGTTACCACTAACTTGGTTTTATGCTTCATTATTAATCTGTAAACTGTCTGAAGAACAACAAGAGATGAATGTCCAGGCTGAAATGGGTGGGGGCAGTCATTGATCAAACTGCTCGAGACAGTTCCCATCGATTTCCTGAAGATACGCATCCCTACATGTCTGCAATAATATGGGAATGCGCTGTGCAGTACAAAAAAAAAATCCCATGTGTTTTGATTTTGTTTAGGGGGTAAAAGATTCTTTAACACTGTATATACATACTGTGGTTTGTTTTATATGGTCACATTGGCATCAGTAATTTCTGGGGGCTAGACTACTAAAAGCTTTTTAATTGTGGGTAAAAAATACTGAAAAGAATAAGATTTGTAGGTGGAGAATTTAGATGATTGTTTTTGTGTCTCTGAGAAGAAGCTTCCAAGGACCAGCATTTTAATGTAATGGTGCAAGGTTGAGTTGAACTGGACAAACAGGCTATATAGCTCATTAGTCTCTGCTCCTGACAACCTGTTCTCTTCATCAGGGATGGAAAATTCTAAAAAATTTAAGAATATTTTCTGGGGGATTTTACAACTATTATCTTTACCAAAAAACCAACCAACCAACCAGCCAACCAAAAAAACCACAAAAAACCCCCAAACAAACAAACAAACAAACAAAAAACCAACACCAAAACAAAAAAACCAAACCCCACAAAACCAAAAAATCCCCTAAATAATTTAGATAGAAGCTGCAGAGGGGAACTCACTTCTTTCTTGTCCTGTTGCATTCTCTTTCCAGGAAACAGGACTTTCTAACAACATGTTGACTGAAATTTGGAAATATAAATGAAAAAAATAAAAGGAATTCAATAGTGCTGTGTAATTACTTAAAAAGTTGTTTGATTTGGTTTAAAAGATATTCAGGTTGGTTTTAGTAGAGAAGGATATGTATGTATATAAGTATACACACACGCATACACACCTATAGTCATAATACAATGAATTATTGAGATTTAATACTGGAGATTAATTTTGGAATTTGATGCAAAGCTCGGACAGGAGCAGTTAAATATCTCTCATCAAACATTTATCACTTGCCTACTTATATGTTGCACCTTCAAATTCTGAGGAATGAGATAAGTTTATAGTTGAAAATGGCAGAAACTTGGACCTTTGCAAAGTTCCTCCTGTCAAACATGAATATATTATACTTTCTTTTAGGAAATTCACATTTATGTTTTTTCATAATTTCTCTCATTTGAAGGAAAATTAATTGATGTAGAAGGATAAGAAAAGGTATGTAATAATTTCCTAACATGGAAGAAAATTTGCATCTTTTCTAGGCAATGACTAATTTTCATGAATAATATAAACAAGAGTGAGGAATACTAAGTGTGTTGCTGTTATGATGTCACTTCCATTTTTTCCTCTTCAGCAGCTCTGTTAATTCAAAATTTACTGGAAATGAAGATTTCAGCTTTGCCTTGCAGCATAGATATGAAGCACAGTTGAACCAGTTATTAAAGCATAGAGTGTTCTGAGCCAAGGAAATAATCAAAATTCCAATTAATTCTGCTGCAGCATTGCACTATTGTCATAGTAACCATGGCAAGAAAGTTTACATCAAAAGCCTTGTTAGGAAGTGCCAGTCTAAAAGCAATCAAATCCCTGGGAAAGCATTCAGAAGTTCAAAAGAAACTAATGAAAGAGGCCTTTAGGATGTAATTTCATCGACAGTTATTCTTAGTTAATAGAGGCAACCCAACCAGGGTCTTCTGTTACAGGGAAGCTCAGTGGTTAAAACAAATGTATTAGAGCAATTGTGCTGGGATTAACAGAAACAAAGAGGAACTGTGCAGGAACCAAAGCACAAATGTATGTTTGTAAAAGCTAAATCCACAAAACACTGGCAGCACTAGGAAGATGCTGGAGAAGATGCCATATACACTGAAAAAATGTGTAGGCAACTTGGTTCAGACTGCACAGAAAAGAGGATTTCCAGGCTCTTGCAAACTGGCCAAGTGTTTTAAATGCTTGGCTGAATGACCTTTACCTTGTGGCCTGTGTGTAATACGCTGCCTAAAAGACTGTCTGATCTTCCATGAGGACACAGAAGGAAAAACACCAACAGAAAATAAAATAAAATGGGTGAGCACGTGATGATGTTGGGCAGCATTAGAGCTTTTATGTGATTTTTATAATAAAGTTAAGGAATATGCACTGCATTCTTTTCCCTATTGTATGTTTTATGTGGGGTTTTGTGGGGACGTGGATTGTTGTTGATTACAGTTTGAAAGTAGCTGAAATCCCCACAAGAAAAGTCATTCTTTCACAGCATTCCAGGAAAAGATAGAAATATTGTCATAAAGATGGATATTCTCCTGAGACTTCTGCTGCTTGCAAAAAGGGTAGAAAAAAACCCACACAGGATCAGAAAGTCATTCCAATATCTTCTAAACTCACTAGGCTGCCAGATTCAAACTGAGATTGAGGTCTTGATTTGCAATCTAACAGAAAACTTAGTCCTCATTTTGAATCAAATTTAGACTCGGTGGTCAAATTTTGCAAGCTTGGGTAGCTAAAATCAAGTGAATATGTCACACTGAAATAATCACTGGTTCATGTCCCCAATATGTGCAATGCAGTCCTGTCAAAGCAAAAGCAGACAAAAAAGAGTAATGGATGTGAAATAGCATCTAAAATCAGAAAAGAGATGTGAAGTGTAGTCTTGGGAGGAAAGGGGGATTATAAGAGATCTGTGCACGTTCAGGTAATGTTCTTTTGATCTTCTCTCACTCCTGTATTTCATGTTCATCATTAATGGCTGCACAGAGGGGAGGATGGATGGAAAATCAGGTAATTAGTTACACATGTACTTTGATCATTATTGCATTTTTCTTTTTCAAGTTGTTTGTCAAAGTGCTAAGAGAACGAAGACAGGGTTTCATTTATGGCAATTGTTCAGTCAAGTACATTCTCATGAAGGTTTCCATAATCTCTGAATTTAGTCCTACCCTTCTTTAGTGATAAATTAAAGGTGACTTGCACTTGATTTTATTTCCATATCATCAACACTTTCTTCCTGGTAAAATTTCTGTATTTCCATGTCCTTGATCTCAAGCCACTGGTAACCAGCATGCTTTTGAAGATGATGAGCACAAGGTCTGGAGAGCCTGAATAAATGGTGAGTAACTTGAAAAGTTAGAATTAGATATAGAAATCTCGTGCTTAGTGCTGAGATATTGTCTGTGGGTGGTGGCTGGTGCTGTAGACTGCCCTTGTGAAGTGACATAGTGCCTGTCATACAGATAGGATCCCCATCCTCAGCTTATCATATCCTTCTCTTACCATTCAACATAAAAGAGAAGGAAAAAATTCTTCTGTGAAAGAGACCCTGTCCTTTATTTCAAATGTTCTGCCATAGTGAGCCATTTTTAGGCTAACCCTGATATTGAAATGAGGAGATAGTCTAAACAGGGGCATGGCTGCAGCCATTCTGTTCCCAGCTAAAAGTGAAAGGAGAACAATACACCACCAAATCCCACAAGCGAGTGTAAGTAGCTCTGGTTCTGTCCTCTCCCTCCCTGCAGGCAGGGAGCTGATCAGCATATGAGATGTGCCTCCTGGCTGGGGGCAGCATTTGAAACAGGGGTTGTGTGTTAACTATGACAATTCTCTGCAGGAATTTTCACTGGCCCTTTAAAAATGTGCCCTGTAATAGCCTTAGACAGCAGTCAGCACGAGTCTGGCTTTATGATCCTGTTCCTCTCCATCACAGAGTCCCAGGACACCTGTCCATAGAGCTCCCCACAGCCACTATAAGTAATGAGGTTGTGGAGCACAACAGAACAGCATAGGTCACTCACTTCCAATAGTATGACAAGTGTTGGTTCTGTATAAATTACCTTGTAGACATGTTTTGTAGAATATTTCATTATTTTGTGTGGCAGCTTCGATAGCAGCAATATGGGACACATCTCCCATTAGTAGTGTACAATATATTTTCTTGTCAGTTAATCTTGAAAGCTGGCTACCATTCTCCAAAAAGCCTATATCTTTCATTTCCTTCTAATAAATACTTCACACTAAACACATTATTGCTAGAGAGAAGTCAATGATCAAATCCTTATCATCACATTTTCCTGTTCCCTAAGACAAAAGTATTTTCTGTAGTGGATGCACAAGGAGAGTAAGGATAGTACTGGAATAAAATAAGGAAAGGAAATCAAAACAAGTGTTAGATTAATAGACCTCTGGGAAGCCAAATCTCTTGTAGACAACACAAAGATTGGAAGCCTCTAAGACATTAAAGCAAATAGAGAATATGTTTCAATGGGAAAAAAAACCCCAACCAAACAACAACAACAGAATCACTAGCACCAACAAAACCGCAAACAACTAAACAACAAAAAAATGTCTGAACAGCATAAGTCGGTAAAGTATTATTATCTCCTTGAATACTTTCTGTATGTACTACTCTGTTCTATGCACTTTATAGTGTGCAAAGTGCAAGTATTTAATCCTGGTGTACTTAAGCAATTAAAAAGACAATTATTGGAGACCTGGCTCTGCCAAAATTGCTGCTATTAATTTTTTGGTAGCGTAAATGTGTAGGCCAGGGCGATGACCCACTATTTCTTTGACATCGTTATCTTTTGAGGCTCCTTACAAAGAATTAGCCATTTTAGATCTGTTGCATATGTTTCATATTGCATGCAGAAATACATCAGAGCAGCAACTTGCATCATATTTATTCCAAACAATTATGATGCAATTGTTGTGTGAGTACTGAGAACAGAGAATTGTCAAAAATTGAAGTAAATGAAGCAAAATACAAAGGAAAACACAAAGGACTCCTTCAAAATTGTTTGTAAGGAGATGGTGAGTGGAGGAGTGAGAAGGGACAAGCTTATGGTGTTTGTTTGCTTTTTACATAAAACATTTTGAAGAGCAGAGATTAATGCAGGTTTCTAAATGACTGTGTCTGCAGATCATTTCCTCTGCAAAGTTAGATTTCAGTTGATAACTTCTAATTGACTGAATCCCATTTTTTCACTACCTTCCAGGAAGGAGAAGGTTTATAACCTTCTTGGCTTCAAACTCTCAAAGGTTCTAGGAAGCCAATTCTCTCTCAGTGTGGCAAAGTAAAAAAAAATTTCAACATAATCCTTTCACAAGGCAAGTCCTCTGCCTTCCGGATCTCTGGTGTGTCCGTCCCTCTCAGTGCATATCTCCACCCCTTCCAGTTAGCATATGGCATGAACCCTGGCGGTGCAGAGGAAGGATGTTAATGTGTTTGGGTCTCAATTTTTCTACAG
>JAWWEU010000091.1:68218262-68230853 GCA_035583155.1 Acropternis orthonyx
CTTGGTGTGATTAATCGTGTGGAGTCCTCTGTTCTATTAGCCCCCAGATATCTTAGTTTTCTTTTTCAAACTAAGATGCTACCTAAAGCCCAACCTGTAGATTCAGAGAGTTTACCATCTCCTTTGTTTCTTCCTGAACTGAGAGTCTTCTGTGCTGACTGACCAGGAATCCTTTGTCTGGAATTCATGCGAATTTTCATCTTTTGTGAGATATTTTTTGTTCTGTTGCATGGTGCGTTTGAGAGATTGGACTAGGAGTCTTCAAGAAATAGAATCAGACTCAGTCAGATACTAGAATCCTTAAACATTGGGAATTTAAAAAAACATGTGAAAAGTTAAATTAATACAACAGGTGATGTATGCCTCATGAAATTCTAGGACATTTGTGGTACTATTTTTTGTCAAGAGGTTACAAACTATTTGAGACTGGACTAGTTAGAGGACTAATCAAGAATTACACTTTGTGGAGAGCTGCGAGCTTCATAGCCCTGTGTGACTTGATGGGCAGCTCCTGATTTCCACACCTTCATGAGGGTTGCTCATGAGCCAAGAAGATCATCCTAATTTTTGATAAAAGTATTTCTGGTTGAGTAAATGGTTCACCTTTTTATGCAGAAGATTTGGGTTCAGAACTAGAAAACCAGTGGATAGTCTCAGCTGCAGGTTAGGATATATGGAGTTATATGTATCATACTATCAGGGCCTGCTGTGAAGTGATAGTGTTCACTCAGTGAAGCAGCAGCTCTGAAATGTGACAAATGTGTGATTTGGGATGTTTTTCACATGTTTTTTGGGATGAAATTCACAAGGTTCGGTTAGATTTTAAGTTTCCCCCAACAGATGGTAATCCTGGAAAGTCAAGATGATGCCCAAATAGAATATTAAACACAGAATTGAGGCACTTGTTTCTCAATTTATGCTTCAAAGTCCTGGTTATAGTCTTGTCCTTATCAATGTCCCATATAGTAAAAAAGGCTGGGTTTTTTTGATGCATAAGATAATTTATTGCAGTTGAGAATTTCTTAGCTTCAGAGAGAAACCGTCCTCCCTTCCCTTCCTTCCCTTCCCAGCCCAGGGAATTACAAGAATCCCTCCCACAGTCACTTGCAGGCATAATGAGTTTTATGACTTGCTGTATTGAGGATTTGCTGCTAATTTGTTAGAATATTGTAGTTTACCAAGATGCTTTGGAGTAGTTTGTGATTTGGGGAATATTTTGGTAGCATTTCCACTTCAGTGAAGATAGCTTCAATTTTAGACTAAAGAAATAAAATTCCCTCAAAGAATCGGCTTTCTATCCCATGTTATAAATCTACATCTGGGTTGAATATTAGGAAAAGGTTTTTTATTCAGAGGATGGTTGTACACTGGAACTGCCTCCCCAGGGAGGTGGTCACAGCCCCAAATGTGACAGAGTTCCAGAAGAGTTTTTTGATAGTTTTTTCAGGAACACTGTGGGATTGTTGGGGTGTTCCTCGCAAAACCAGTTGAACCCAACTATTCTTGTGGGTCCTTACCAACTCAGGATAGTTGATGATTCTGTGGTCTGGGTCACAACTCAACCAGCTTCCATCTCTGAAGTTGACTTGACACACATAGAACTTTTAAGAGGTTTTGAGCGGTTCTAGGTGAGCACTTCACCTAGCAATAAGACATCCAAGGCTGTAACCCTGAGTGCAGTTGCCTACTGTTCATGTTTTATTTACTTTGAAGTCCTTCAAGCAAAGAACATTGCTACACATTTCAAAATCAAGGAGTGACAGTCCATGTGAACACTGCTCGTCTCTGTCCTAGCCCCAGCACTCTTACGAGCCATCTCTACCCCTTGTTCTAAATAATGAAAATTAATGCAGTGATTGATATTCACTCACAGTCAATGTATGGTATAAATAGATAAGCAAATCCTTATTATTCCTGCTTAACAGCTGAGAAAATTGAAGCAGTAAGAAGTTCGGGAGCTAATTTGACATTGAAGAGGTAGTGGCAGAGAATAGAGGAATGTCAGACAAAAACCAAGTCTTGCAGACCTTCCTCAAGAATGTAGGAGTCACATTTAGTTGACAAGAGGGTGTAGGATAAAGCAGAGTTTGCCATCAATTACAGAGGAACATTATTGTGTCTAACTTTTCCAGGACCCTGAATGAACCAAAGGTCTGGCAGGACCAAGAGGGCCCCCGTCAATTCTGCTAACTGAGTAATTCTTAGACAGAGTTGAATTCTTCTAAACTGTATTTATGCTAAAATTCATGGCACCTGATGACCTCAATTAAAACCTTTCAGGGGAAATCAGGAGTGCCAGCAAGATCCTACAAGATGAATGTCTATGGCTTCCTCCCTCTAACTGCTGATAGAAATTCGACAATTTTAAAGATTTTTAAAGTGATGGTGCTGATGTTTTTTATCAAAGGTGTCCTAATGCCAGTAGTGATAATGTCTCACTGAATGAACAGCTTGCTTTCTCTGGTCCCTTTCCGAAAGCACATAATAAACATCATTAGCATACAGATAAATCTCCCTTTATGGTACATTTGGGCACAGAGAAGAATAAAGTTGTGTTTTCCTAAAGCTCCCAAAAGTATTTCTATTATGATCATGGACAAAGGCACAAAATTTTGTAACTTTACTGGCCTTTATTAGATAAGACAGTAATTACCAAGAAGGAAAGGATTTCTTAAGAGTGGATGGAGCTTGACAAAGAAGATGGAAGTCTGGCTGCCATTAGCTTTAGGAAACATATAACATAACCTGTATGGTACAGAGAACTGTACAGGGTAAAATCAAGGTGAAAGCATAGGCAGCACCAAACCCCACGCCTAATTCTCATTCAACTGAATATACGCAATTTAAGCTTAAAGTTTTCTAAGTAATAAATATTTAGGCTCTGCTAAGGAGTCTAGAAATTTCTTTTAAAAAAAATTGAATAGGGGAAATGATTGTAGAAGTGGTTATTTCATTTGGTCAGAATTCAAGTCAGGACTTATTGAAGGTTTCAAAAATATTGTCATTATTTTAATTGTAAAGAATGATATTTGAGCATATCTTGATTTTTCTTGTGATAAACAACAGCCTGAGAAAATATCCACCAATGTTCTCAACTATAATAGAATCAAAGATATGATTCTGGGAAGAACATATTTTTAATTGCATGTCTGTTGTAACATTTAGGACTTGAAAATTATTTGTCTAATTAGAATGGAATGTAGGCATATTTTTAACTTCATTGACCCACAACATAATTATATTCTGGTTGAACAGAGGGTTTGCTTGAACAACCTTAAATCCCCACAATCACAAGCGTGCAGCCACCACAGTCTCAAACTGTTCATTTAATGTTAATCACAGCCCCTGTAACATGGAGCCAACTGGCTCTAAGGGACATGACCTTATCACAGTGGACAGATGGCAAAAAAATTTCAAGCCGTGTTAAACCTTTTTCTTTAACACTTTTTTTGTTCTTAACATATTTATTGCTGACACCATATATCAGCATTATAGCTTCTGTTCAGGTGAATACGATCAGTTGGCAGTAATGGCTTCAGCTCTGGGAACCTTTCAGGCATTGCTTTTTGAGCTGTTTCTGTAAATTCACTTTCTGGAAGAAACAAGGACAAAAAGACTAAGAAAGGGAGGGAGAGAGGCTGTTGGAAACACTTCCGTTCATCTTAATTCTCATACAGAGCAGAGAATAAATTAATGCAGACACCATGTTTTCCTGGCTCAGATGTCGTGTTTTCTTGTGACTGGAAAGATCAGTGGCAGTGCAGGATGTGTGGAAGAGAGAAGCAGAAGCAGAAAACAAAACAGGAAAAATCTATTTGAAAATGTTAAACTGGGCTCTAACAGTGTCTTAAATGTCTTCTGTATTTGTAAGAGAGCAATGTTTCCCTTCATTAAGGCTAAGCCTCCACTGCTCCACTGATGTCTGTCATCCTGGTGAAAGAACCAAATGGAGTTTGAGGACACAGTCGGAAACATGCCTTAATAAATGCAGTTGCAATGGGATTGTGTGACTTTATAGATGCTCTGTGTAACTGTGCAAGCTACAGATGTATTTTATGTATATCAAATTTTCCATTCCCTTTCTTTTTTCCACGTTTTTCCTGTGTTCTCAAAGATATATTGACACCTTTCTCATTATATTTCTGGGATGAAGAATTATTGCTTCCTATTTCCAATTCAGTGAGTCCAGGAGGGGATTTTTAGATGCAATAGCACTTTCCTCTTCCATAGGCAGGTATCCACATAACACAGAAAAAAAAATAAAATTGTAATTTCTCCGTGCCAAAAACAAGCTCAGCTGCAGCTACTCTTATTTCCTGTTTGGTAGATGTCTTGGCTGAGGTGATCTGGTATAAATTTGGCATATGTTCTGCATGAGAAATGTGAATATCAGTAGGAAAAATGAGAACACCCCACCCAGTGAGTTGTAACTCAGATGTCCAAAGCACAGATTTACTGGGAGAGGATGGAAGGAGGTGCCAGAATTGCCTGTCTCAGCAGGGAGGAGCACTCATGCTTGAGAAACAGCATCCCTGTAAAGTTGTGTGGTTGCAGATGTATCAAACTGCAAGTGCACAGCATGTGTTCTGGTTACTGGCTCTCAGTAATTAAGCTGTACATTCAATTAAACCTAATGGCCCAATAACTTTTTAAAATACAAAGGGCCCATACACTCAGGAAGGAAAGAAATTCCTCAGACTCCCTTTACTGGCCAATAAACCTACAATAAATGCTCATGACTGGAGGCCCAGATCTTTATATATAGCTACAAAACACCAATTCCATTAGCTTTAGCTGTGTCAAGCTGGTTTTTGATGGTTGTGGATTAGACCACTAAAACTTTAGATAGTGCTCCTGTGCAACTTGGAGTAGGAGGGAGACAGCAGTTGCTCTTGGTCATGTTTTGGCAGTCAGGGACCAACTTTTATCCTAGTTCTAAGAATTTTTTAGGCCTTTCAAAAATAGACAGGGGAAAAGTTAAAACAAATAGTCAAAATTAATCCAGTATGCTGTACATTGAAAGAACATCCACTCAACTCTCTCACTAAGGGATCCTGAAGAACTTGTCAGGCTGATTCTGTAAAACCAGTGAGATTTTCTCTCTTAACTTTAGTCCTCTGAAAATGAAGATAGTTGACAGCATGGCCAACTACAGAGAGAAAAAAGCAGCAGTTTCAAACTAAAAACTTGACAAATGGTAGATGCACCTACTGAATATATTAGCTGCAAAGTGAAGCTCACCTAAAGAATGTATATCAGTCTAAGATATTTATGTTTAGAAGAGTTGAATCACAGTCAAATTGAGATACAAGGTCTTCTCATCCCTCTGGAAAGAAACTCCACCACCTCTCTTCCCTGTCACGAATCCTGGGTGTATAGAACCATAGGATGGTTTAGGTTGGAAGGGATCTTAAAGATCAGCTAGTTCCAAATTCCCTGAAATTGGTGGGCTGATGAGCTTCCCAGGTCATCACAAAGTGACCCATCCACCAAAGATACCCGTGGTGATGTAGGGGTACCAATATAGATATTTTCATTATTTGGTTTTTTTTCATGCTTCACCCTGTCTACATTTTTCCTCTCTGTGTCTCCTGTGCAAGGCTTAGAAGGCAAATGGTAAGAAACAGGGCCTGTCTTTATGTTGTGCTAGGAAAGGCTTCCCAGGGAACCTGAGCCTATATTAGAATAATTATTATTCCTGTTCCTGGCTCTTTGTTCATTTTCCTCAGACTAGTCATCTTTGGGTATGGAAAGCAGGGATTATTCATCATTCCCAGTAAAACATTGGAATGGAATAACACTCAGACAGACAGGAGACCAAACCTTGACCCTTTGCAGGGAGGTTTCCTTTTGGATTAGGAAGCAGTGAACCTGAGACATGTGGGACCATGGTGGGACCGAGGGGAGGAGGGGGCTGCTTCTGATGGCAGGCTTTTGGGATGTGGTGTGACAGTTATTAGCCAGAAAACACAGCTGGATGCAGTGTTAGAACAGGCTGGGGAACTGTGGTGCTGCTGAACCAAAACTGAAGGAAAAGGTGCTGTTGATTGAACTGGAAAGATGCAATGTGTACTTGGCTGGAATTGATAATAAAGCATACTGCATTCTGTTTGGCAGCAGACACCAAGAGCTTATCAAAAACAACATATTCTCATGTAGTGGAGGGCAGTGCAGTAACTGTGTGATTGCTGAGCAGACTATGTAAAACCGTAAAAAACTTTCTTATTGTACTTAAATCAGCAGGAGACAGACATCTCCCTGGCTTTGTGGGAAGAAAGGAGACTGACAGAGTCATCCTGGCTTACATACAGTAAAGCACAAGGTAAATGGGAATTTCACTGAAAAGTTTTTTTGTTTTTTTGTTTTTTTTTTAAAGAGATTTTGTCGGCTAAGTGCAAACTTTTCTGAAAAGTGTCAACTGTCCAAATAACTTTAAAAACCAAACAAACAAACTAAAATAGCAGTCTATAGAAATTATAGAATGAAGCTTGTACATTGCCATGTAAAAAACCCTCAAGAAATAATTTCAGTTTATTTCCAGTCTATTCAATAATTCCAATATATATATATCCTTAGTCAGGATTTCATGGGGAAAATTTTAAGTGGCTAAAAAATTTCCCAGCCTCTTTTAAATTGTTAGAATCATCCATAATAATTTAAAGGTCCTAAACACAAGCACAGCCAGTCAGAACTTCTATATCCACAAGTCATCCACAGTTCTATACCTTGTCCTAGACCATGGTTAAGATTAGAAAACAGTTATTCTCTCAATTTTGATTTCATAGGTGGAAATGGAAAATACAAATAGAAAATTTCATTTTTTTTCTGAAACTCCTTCTTAACCAGAAGTACAAAACAAATTTAAATTTAGTTGGCAAAAACAAGTGGTTTATAACCAGTATTGCTGAAAAATATTCAAGGATCAAGCATGAGAGCAGCCTGACTTCTGGATTTGGTACAAATTACCCTGATTTGACTCCAGCCCCCAAGAGACATCTAAACCAAAGCTCAATATTACCATATACTTGTAGTATATATTCCTATGAACATGTACAGAGGGAGCTGGGGTTGTTTAGCCAGGAGAAGAGAAGGCTTCAGGGAGACCTTAGAACCACTTCCAATGCCTAAAGGGGCTCCAAGAAAGCTGGAGAGGGACTTTGGACAAGCTCCTGGAGGGACAGGACAAGGGGGAATGGCTTCCCACTGCCAAAGGGCAGGGCTAGATGGGATATTGGGAAGGAATTCTTGGCTGTGAGGATGGTGAGACCCTGGCACAGGTTGCCCAGAGAACCTGTGGCTGCCCCATCCCTGGAAGTGCTCAAGGTCAAGTTGGACAGGGTTTGGAGCAAGTTGTTCTAGTGTAAGGTGTCCCTGCCCATGGCAGGAGGTTTGGAACTAGGGGGTCCTTAAGGTTCCTTCCAATCCAAACCATTCCATGATTTTATGTATAAGTTACATAAACAAATATGCACAATTTACTCACTCAACCTGTAACACCAGGAGCTCCTTACAGATTGCACTGACGTTTCAATACAGAACAACACTAATTGCAAAGTGGTGATTGTCTGTGATTTCATGACATGATTAATGAGCCTGATTTTCCAGTGTGTGATTACTGATTGGAACCAGGTCCAGTAATTTTGTATGGATTTAGTACTCCAACTGCTCAAACTTTCCTAAGACACATATGAGATATGGAAAAACTTTTGGCACATCAAAGTCAATGACTCAAAGTTCAGCTCACATGCAAGAAATCACAGGGCTGATACTGAGCACAGCAGAACATTTGTTGCAATAGAGGGGCATGCAAGAACTGTCGGCTGCTGAATGCTTCCAAAAGATAAGAAAGATCCTTCAAATCCTTCAAAGCTGCCATGCAGTTACTGGAGATTTACAGGATATGTTTTTCATCTTTTTCAAAACAAAGTCTTGCAGAAGAGATGAAATTGGATTGGACCAGCAGCTGGCTCCATCAGGCACAGAAGCTGAATTTAAAAAAAAAAAAAAAAAAAAAAAAAAGGAAAAAAGAAAAATTCATTCTCCATAAGCTAAGCCAGATGGCTGGCAATCCAGATGCATGTCAGAGTTGAAATATATATAGCTGATTTGTCCATGCATTTTTTGATTTATTAAGTAAAATTGCCAGTAGAATAAAGACAAGAGGGAAATGGTGACATGAAATCACAAATTATATAAATACTAAAAAAAAAAAGGAGCATATCAGAGCAGATAGTTTACTTGTACTGGCACTACACACAGCCCAGAAGAAGAGATACTGTAAATTGTCAAGAAAAATGTGTTAAAAAATGGATATGCAGCTGACTTTTTAAAAAGTATCATATCAATGCCTCAAAAAGACAAACAAGCCATGCCAGTGAGACTTCTACAGGAAGAAAAAAGCAGAAAAAGAAATGGCAAAGAGATAAAAGACACTGGAAATGTTGTAAACAGTGAACTGGGTAGAAAGAGACAAGAGAAGGACAACAGAGAATTTAAAGGAATAAAAAAATATAGAGAGAAACATTAGGAAAGCATTGTGTTCTGTGTGTCATTAAAAGTTTGATCAGCTCTCAGGAAGCAAGTTTGTTTTGATGCAGCCCACACCACTGCTTGTATAATGGGTAAAAGAAGCAAGGAAAAAAAAAGATAGATGTTCGATCAGTAACAGCAATATAAAGGGTATTGCATTTGAGGTGATGGTAAATAGATAGCGGAAGTGTCTGAGCTGTAAAAAGGAGGATGTTTACAGAGAGAGAACCAGCAGCTAGCTGCATTTTGCTAGTCAAAAAAGACTGGTTCAAGGCCCAAGGGAGGCATTTTGGGCTGGACACTGATAGAAGTAATCTTGTTTCCTAGCAAGAGAAAAACACCAAACAGTAGAAAAGGTGAGCTGTAGAGTTCTGTGAAGGATGTGATACAATAAAGAGCAGGAACAACTGAGTACAGGAGACCAGAACATGACAATGGTGTTGATCACATCATGGCAAAAACATCGTCTGTGTAGCACTGCCCTTCCACAATGATCCAAAGACAGCATGAAAGGGAGAGGAAAACAGCCTTCTTATAACAGTGACTGTCTGCCACATGGGGGATCCTAACAAGAAAAAAAAATAGTGTGAGTGGTTTCTGTGATACTTCCCAACAGGTGAAAACAGTTTTGAAAAAGAAAAAAAAAAAAGTGCCTAAAAGAAATTGTCATATCCAAAGTGCTCCTCAGCTCTCTCCAGCTGATATATAGCAATTTGATTTGGACTCTGGTGAAGGACCCAGCAGCATTAATCTGATTCTGACAGCCTCTCCCTTTAAGTGTGGAAGCAAATGACACATCCTGGTAGGTAATAGCAGTATTTTTTCCCATCTATTATATATAGCTCCACGGCCATCTTGATAAAACTATTCCCTACACTTAACATTGCACTAACTCAGTCTCCCCACCAAAAGATCACCATGATTAACTTATTTGTAATTATAACAACAAAAATCCAATAAAAGATATGTATTTGCAAATAAAATGCTTCAGCTCAACAGTTATACTCAGCACAAGAACAAATTCTTGACCCATGAAATAAAGCAGGTGGGTCAAAGTCACAGATACAGTAGTAAACTCTCTTATTCAGTGGCCTTCTCCCACTAAAACAAAATCAGCATATCATTTGGCATACCTTTGTTTACATCTACAGTCAGTGTTAACTGTTTCTCTCTTGTTAATTTTTGTCTTTTGTTTCAGTGTTTCTACTTCTTCCCTTCCTCCCCTCTTCCATCAAACTAAATTACATACTTATGCTATAATCTGTCTGAGTGGCAGGAAAGAAGGAACTTGCAAAGAAGCAGAAATGCCTATTGTCGAAGAGGTTCCACAATAATTAGAAGTTGATTTGTGAGGAAAGAACCTAGTGAAAGTAGTTAGTGGTTTATGTAATTTGTCTGCTCTGCCACTTTTCTGGCAATAACCCTGAACCCTTCCACTTTTTCCAGTGATCCCCAGTTTCTCATCTTCCTCAGTACTCCTAAACATATTTGTGAGTACCATCAGGTTCCTCTCGAGATCTTATGCGTATCTCTTCCCCAGCTTCCTCTTTGGCTGTGTGTAATACTCCGTACATAACTAATTTATCTTACTGATGCCTTAACTCTTCCCATCTTCTCTGTCTATGTATTTTTCAGTTTATACTTGGGAAAGATTTGGAATATACTGCAGGCAACCTGCAAATACTTATATGCTGATTTTTCATCTGCTATTTGCATCCAAATTTGAATCAATAAAGGTTGAGGGTTTTCTAATTTTTCTTAAGTAGTATCATTTAATATTTCTTTCCTTCATCCAGATGTGTAGGAACTTGATGTCTTTCAGAATGAAGTCTTTCTTTCCAATTTCATTGAATCTGACAAGAACATTAAAGGATATTAGGAGACGTTTAAATTTACTGACAGTTGGATGGGCACAATGAGATCATATCTGCAGGAAACCTTTCCCTTTAGGAAACCAGGCTGAAATCTGTCACTTCAGAAATGCAAGGCCTAGTTCTCCTGGGCAATTGAGAAATTCTTCCAGACATGAAGCGCATGGACATGATGGTGCAGTGCTGGTGCAAGACTGGGAGGAGTCGCTGATACATCAAATGGTTACATCTCCCTTTGGAGAGACCTCAACAACCTGGAAAAATGCACCCACAGTAATGTGATGAAGTTCAGCAAAAGGAACTGTCAAGTCCTGTACCTGGGAACTACTTTTCTCTGCAATAAAGGGCTTCAGGGTTCTTCAGGATTCTGCTGAGCATCAAGTTGAACAGGAACCAACAGTTTCCTGTCTGTGGAGTTGCCATAAGAAAAGGTAGGAATAAAGGTCCTTCTCAGTGAGTGTGTTAATTAAAATGAGCTAGAAGATGTGCTTCATGTCCACAGCTTTTCTGATACACCTACTGTATTTCTAAAGAACTCTGGTCCTAGAGAGCAATTTAATAAGGAAATCATTTCAGTTTTCACTAAAATTTTCCCTTCCATGGCACATTTGTGCTCTCAAATGTTTTAAATAAGCAATTTGGATGTTGGACTTTTTTTTCTCACGCTGCCTTGCACACATAGGAAAAGCTCAACATAATGAATATTTGCTGAGACACTTCATTAACTTTCTTGAAACCATCTTAAAACTCACCCTGATGTAAAGAACTGAAATTTCTACAGCTGTGTGCTGAGTTGACTGCTTTAATTTTCTTGAACACTCCCAAGTAACCCCTAGCAGTCTTTTTGCTCAATGGGAGGCATTTAAGATTGTGAGGTGGATTATCCTCTCTTTTTCCCACATTTTAGGCAATGATATTTACAATAATCTTCTGCGTAATAAATACAATAATATATCTAATGCAACTCTACACAGTATAAGGGCGGTCACGTCGCATAAAGGAGAGCACTCTGGACTCTGAATCCCAAAGACCTGAGTTTGAGTCTCAGTGTGGATTGTCCCCTGGGCAGTCAAATGCCTTCCTGCTGTTCAATCTTGTCAGATCTCGGATGCTCTGCAGGGTCAGCCCCAGTTAGTACCGGGTGTTGTAGACAGTCCTGAGGATTTCACTGTTACTGTCCAAGCTCGCTCGGCTGTGGAAAATAGACCTTAGGACTTAAACGGTGGGGCCAGTTCTGTGTACGCTGTGCCCAGTTCTGCGCATGCTGTGCCTCACCTTAAAACAAAATTCACTGCGCAGGCTGAAAGGGCATGCCCACGTGGGGAGAACCTTCCCCAAGATCTTTGTTAGCGAAGTCTGGCCATACGTACATACAAACATAGTATAATCTTAAGTATACTATTTGAAGTAATTCTCATTAACTTCCAAGAAAGTTACAGTCAAAAAATGCAAATATTGGTGTGAATGAGCCCCACTAATTGCTTTCTCTACTCCACTGTGCTTCCCCAGACCTCTTTCTCTTTTCACATTAGAACTACACTGCTCTTTCATCTTCCTCTGTGCCAGCAGGGATGTATTTGCTACACAGTTTTCTTTCTGGCACCTTTTTCGTCCTTTGTTGACTTCCAGGGTTCCTCCAATTGTCAGAGACATAATTTAAGTGGCTTTGTCACAGAATCACAGAATAGGTTGGGCTGGGAGGGACCTTGAAGATATCTCATTCCAACCCCTGCTATGGCTGTTTTCATGCAAGACATTTGTGCACTACCAGTAGGCAGAAGAGTTCTTTGTACCCTCTTTAACTAGGAAGTGTTTGGATACTCTTTTTAAAAATTATTTTTTCTTCCTTTTTATAAAGACAAGTGGTTATAAATTTGTATCCGTGCTGGTGTAAATACTGGTATTTTTGGTCTGTGTTTTGTCCAGCCACCTGTGAGAAATTATTTTTTCCCCACCAAGTTATGGGAAAACACATGCTGATAAAATGGGAACTTTGTCCTTGAGAGAAACGTTCAATGTAAACTAGAATTAATTGGGCTCACACGATTGGCTAGTGAGTGCCCAAGGGCACTTGAAGGAGAAAGGGAGGGAAACTGGGATGAAGTACACCCCCAGACCCATTTCATAGAATCATAGAATCATAGAATCATAGAATCATAGAATCATAGAATCATAGAATCGACTGGGTTGG
>JAWWEU010000091.1:68243110-68258492 GCA_035583155.1 Acropternis orthonyx
AGATAGAGAGAAGGAATATTTATGTAATGATTTGAAGTCTTCCAGATTACTCAGAATATACCAGAACACAAGTATAATTTGCCATAGAGGGGAAAATTAAAGTGAAATGTCTGGTTATACATGGGTAAATCTAAGGTTAATAATTCATACTTGCTCCACAGAGTTGTTGCAATGAGATGTAATTAATTAATGTTTATAAAATACTTTAAAATCCTTGAGTTTCCAGTGCTATACTATAAATAAATCCAAGTGATGATGGCGATCACTCTTATGAATTTACTACTACTGCTGTTTGTGTCTGATCTCATGAAATTTCTAAAATTTTAATCTTAAACTGAAATGTTAGAACATCATCCAATTTTGTCATCTTTACATAAGACTTCAACACATTAGGAAAGCACCAGAAAAAATAGATGTAATTCCAAAAAGCTGACATGACTCATGTTAATGCTGCATTCTCAAAGCCAGACAAATCTTTATAAAGAGCTGTGATATGATGTGACAGAATATTGTAGTTATTTGTATACTACACTATATTCTACATCATTAAGCTTCATAGATTCTATCCCAGACTGAAAGTTGAAGATGTTTGTGAGCCTCACTTGTGAACCTCCAAAAGAAACAGAACAAGGAACTGTCACTATTTTTTAATTATTTTTTTTCTTTTATTTCTTTTGTTTTATTCTTTATGAGCCAAAAGATAGAAGAGATGATCATAATTCACCACTAACACAATAATTTTATTAATAAATAATAATGAAATTGCTGGTGTTATCATCTTGGAATAAAATATTCTGGATGGGCTAGTTAATAAAAATAAAAGAGGAATTGTCATTGGTTGGATTTTCTAATTAAAACTAGTCTTGCACAGCTCTGCACCACTGCACACATGTCTTTGTTGCTTTACCTGCTGCTCTAATAACTTATAAATCAATCTGACAAATTGTAACCATATTTGACAAAAGTGTGGGTACCATGGACACAGAAAATTTTAACAAGGATCATCAGAATAAATGGGCAGGGAAGAGAGAGAAAACCTGCCAACATTCCAGCTGAGGTTCAGACTATACTGTGAGCTCTCTTTTTCACTGACCCCCGGTGACTGCACACAAGGAACAACCCCAACAAAATTATCTGTGTGCGATGAAAGTTTTAATTAATGCTTTTTTTTTTTTTTTTTTTTTTTTTTTTAAGTGGGAAGAAATTAAGAGATTAATTGCCAGCATCAAACAATGCCAGAAAGTAAATCCACAAGGTATCTAGGCTCATTACTTCTGATCCTTCCTCAGAGGATAGATGCTTTGCTTTGCAAATGGTTGTGAAGAATTGAAGTCAAGAAGGAACCAGATTAAATGAAATTGAGGTGAATTCAGTACCATAAATTGAGTGTGCATGAGCATTCTCTAGGACATGGATGTTAACACAACCAAATACCCCATCCCTATGCCAAGAAATTAATCAAACTTTACAAGCGGGGAGGCTTCATGTAATTTGTTAACAGGTAAAGGTCTTTCAACTATTCTAATTTCCAAATGAGGTCTGAGAATTATTTAGGGAAAATGCTGTATGGAACAAGCTGGTAAATGTTCTGTGAGATTAGTAGCATATAAAATCAGATTCCAGTGCCCATGAATATTTCCCATCTCATCTCAATTTCTGTTACAGACAAAGATGCTGCATATTAAAATGTTTTTAACTTAATCAAACATTTCCTTTTCTTGATGGCATTTTGCTTGCATCTGGTGGGTTTTGTTAGCTATAATGAAAAAGAGTGAAAAAGGAAGATAGAAAGAAAAACAGGTGTTAGGAAAATTTTGCCATTCCTGGCACCACCATGACAATCCTTCATGGGCAATGTGATTGCATTTGCTTCCCATACTTTGAAGCCTGGCTTTGATGATCGGAAAAAAATAACTGTAATGGATTGTGACCAGACATACTCAGAATATAAACTTCATGTGAATAGAGCTGAACTGGCCTCCTGAAAACAAAATGTAAATCAGGAACTTTTGCACATTCTCCACAACCCTAGGAATCCAGTTTTGGGAATATGCTAACCGAGTAGTCTTAACAATGCTTTTGAAATCACTGGGTAGTAATAGTTTAAAGCATTCCCAAAGGTGGTGTAGAGTGAGCCAGGGTTGTGTAGAACTAATATTAGACTCAGCTTTATTATGTGATGTCTCAGACTCACATCCCTTGCTGGCATTTAATCAAGGTTATCGAACATTTTGGACTCAACAAAATGAGCCTCAAATTTGGAAGTCCTAAGAGATCTGACTCTATATAATTATTTGTATCAGCATTAAAAATAATAAAATATGTATTAGAGTGTTTTTAGAATACAACACCATGGTCTGCTTCTGTAAGTTGATGAGAGAGCTGAATTTTCTCTGCATTTTTTGATTTATTATTAATTACTATGAAGTTTTGCTCTAATAAATTGCATTGACACTCTGAATTTCCAAATGGACATCAATTTTCTGTAATAATTTATTAGAAAATGTGCAGAAGTGCTGCACAGAGAAAAATAATAAAACTATTTAGAAAAGATTTATTGCACTTCTCATGGTGTAACATCTCTGACTTAAGATCATTACTATTTTGCCTTTCTACTCCAGATCTGACAATACATGAGGACAGATTTAGCAGTGGGTGTTTAACAGCTAAGATTTATAAAACACATAGATCACTTGTGAAAGACATTTTACCATGAAAAAAACAATGCTGAAACTCATCTCTTTTCCTCCCAAAACTCTCTTACGTGTTCTCACATTTAAGCACTAACCATAACAGAGCTGCAGACACAGATATGGGTGCACAACTGAATGCCACCCTGCAAAATCCCATACTGAAGCAGTTCCTTAGTCATCTGGTGGAGCTGGAGGTAGGATTTGTAAATAATGTTTTATTATCACCACCAACCTCCCCCCCCAAAACAAACAAACCAGAAAACATAAAGAAATAATTACAGTCTCATGAAGAATATAAGGAAATAGTGTCAATAAAGTCAGCAGCAAGAGTGGTTCTTGCTCAGGGTTCAATCATGCTTCACTCATAAGAGGAAAAATAACAAGGAAGACTTGAGGACAGAACTGGTAAATTTAGGAAAAAAAGACAGAATTTGCAGTAAAAATTTTAGGCTGAAATAGACAAGAAATTGATGGGTTTTCTCTACAGAGTTTTTTCCTCTGCTTTCTGACCCTTTCAGGCACAAAGCTCCACCACACATTGCAACAGGGTGAGAAAACATGCCAATATCCTGGTGAATTCTCCCCACTTAATACAGTCTTTGTGTCAAATTTCCTCAATATAATACTTTTTTTTCTGTGCCCCAGAAATAAAAAACTGTGTCACCCCTGTCCATTGTCCAATCTCCTCCACTTCAAAAATAGGTGATAAACCAAAAAAATAACCTCAAAACACACCCAGCCAAAGGAAACTTGATAAACTGCAGTTGCATAAAGCACCTGCCTTGATTCCTTTCGTACTGATTTTAACGGTAAATCATCTATTTAGTTTAGTGAAAACAGAGTTAAACCACTTGTCAAGCCCTCATTATAGGAGCACAAAATATTTAGACAACATCATCTACTACCAAGCACTTGGTTTAGCATGTTGGATGAGCTGCAGCAAGTATACTAATGAAATTACTGTCATTTGGGGAACAGCCCACTCTCTGGAAGCTTGCCTGGATGATTTGATCTGAATCCAACCTAACTTGGATTTTTTATCTATTTTTTAACTGAAACATACAGTAATGAAAATATGTCAACTAACACTATCTTCATGAAAACCTGCTGCTTTGCTAAGATATTCTGGGCTGTTCAAGAATTTTCATTTTTAAGTCTGTAGAAAAATCAACTATTTTTGTCCCCTTTACCTGAATTACCATAGTAATGAAAGTCCCAGTTTCTCAGCTGAGAGTTGAAATGTAGCCTTTGTGCCCAGCAAGATTTAAGCCTTTGTGTTATAGTGTTTTTGTCTCACCATATGTGTAGAATATCACAGAGAACAGAATCACCCTGGCAACATTATTTCTACTGCTCCAGTGAGATAGTGGTTTTATGTAGCTGCTAGTACTGGTCAGTCCTTTAATTGCAGCAGAGACATGACAAAAACGAAGCATGTTTTTATAGCAGGCAGCAGTGTTCTTACAAGACACTTCTAATCTTCATTTTCAGATCTAACTGTTTATGGTTTTTGCTTTAGGAGGATACTCAGCCAGGTAACGCATTTTGAAACTCTGACAAAAACTGTGCTGCAGAATGACCATGCTCAAAATCAAGGTGTGTGAACTGTGGGGTATTCAGTTTTTACCTTGAAGTTTAAAAATCTAAATCCACATACCAAAATCCTTGTCCAAGTCCTTTGTTTCATGTTACATTTTTATAACTTTAATAGTTATTTTATTGTGGTGTATGCCCAGACTTTGAATACAAGGAAGCTCTGGAGCCATCTAAGATGCATAAATTCAGGCCCATGAATGGAGGAACTCTCTGCTTCATAGCCCTGAATAAAGAGTGGTCTTCACCTGCAGTCTTAGTCTGCTTTTCTCAGTCCATTTCAAGAAAGAATAAACACTTTTAGGTGCTTAAATACAGCAGAAGACACAAGACCAAGACAGGTGTTAACTCAGAGTTTTAAGCAAGCCACTAGATCACAACATAAGCAGGATCTTATGCACTCTCCTTGAACACTGCTTTCTACTGACTAGCTTGATTATTTATCAGGGCTGGCCTTTAAATCCTAATGTTTATCTCCCAGCACTGCTTATACTTTGATTAAAGAATTTAGAAGCCCCCTTGGAGCACCTGATTTAGCAGACTGGGAGTAAAACCTTCTCGCATGAAGTCTAGTTTGCTCTTCAGTGACATGTTTTGAGGAGAGAGGTGAGGTGAGATGTTCATGGATGTGAGTCTGCCTATGTGCTTTTTTTCCTACATTACTCACCTTTATCAACAGACAGAAGTTGTAAAAACTGGGTTCCCACACATGCATAGTGTTTTTTGTTTGTTGGTTTGGCTTATTGTTGTAGTTGTTGTGCATTTATTTATTTATTTATTCAGTTTTAACTGTCTGTGAGATGTGGTGGGAAATGGGCAGAATTAGAAAAAAAAAAGAAAGAATTTGACCAGATTTTATTTTGGTTATGATAACATTTCATAGAATCATAGAATGGTTAAAGTTTGGAAGGGACCTTAAAGACCATCTAGTTCCAATGCACCTGCCATGGGCAGGAACACCTTCCGTTAGACTGGGTTTCTCCAACCCCCTTCCAGCTTGTCTTTGAACATTTCCAGGGATGGGGCAGCCACAGCTTCTCTGAGCAACCTGTGCAGGTATCATCCTTCTCTTAGTGCTTACAAAATATCTTGTGCTTTCTGAGATAACAATGTGGGATGGGGGGATGGGGTTGTCTGACGTGGTGCAGGAATAAACCTGTCTTTCTGGTAGTGGTAGGAGTTCCCATAAATGTTATATTATCCATCTCAGTGCAGATGACTCAACTCATTGTCTTGAAAGTTTCTCCAAATATCAAAGATTTTATTACAGCTTGAGACATTTGAATGCCCCCATTATATCTGTTGAAGGAAAGCTATAGACATCTTGGTGTCTACCATTTCTTTTTGTGTTCAATATGAAGTAAAAAAATGCACCGATGGCACTGGAAGATCCACTATAAACTCACTTATATCCAGATTTAACATGACAGCTGATGTGAAAAAAGCAGTATGGTATGTAAAGTAATGATATCCTCCTGGACAACGGCATAGAAGTCTAAGATATGTAACATCAAGAATGGAAAAAAAAGCTTAGTAATAAGCTTCCACAATTCTCTTTAATTTTAAACTGTAATTTAACCACATTTTCATCTGGACTACTGGCAATATTAATTAGCATCGATCACTATTTAAAAAAAAAAACAAACAAAGCAAAAAAACCCCTGCAAACAAACAAACAAACAAAAAAAAACCCCAAAAATAAAAGCTCAAAACCAAAAGCAAACCCAAAACAAAACAAAAAATAAACAAACAAATGAAAAACCCTAGATAATTTCCTAATTTTCTCTAACATTTAAACATATTTTTCAAGCACAGGATTACTTAAGGCAACTGGAGGCAATGATGTTAAAACTGCTGCAGCCCTGCCCTCCTCCTCATGCTGCCAGATTTTTAGTCTTATACTGG
Source organism: Acropternis orthonyx (assembly GCA_035583155.1). Lineage (NCBI taxonomy): Eukaryota > Metazoa > Chordata > Aves > Passeriformes > Rhinocryptidae > Acropternis > Acropternis orthonyx. Next base: position 68,249,302 of record JAWWEU010000091.1, read on the forward strand.
CAGAAAATTCATCATTTTGTTGCTCTTGTCTTGCTGAGTGACATTTCTGCTCCGCAGAGCAAAGCAAAAGGCAGCACCATTGCTTTAAATCCCACCTGGTCATGTAGGAACATGGGGAATGTCACTGCCATGAAGAAAGACTCTCTGGACTGTGCTCTTCTAGTAAGACAGAGCTGATTTCCTGGCAGTTATAAAACAGCCCATAAAAAGAAAAAAAAAAATGGAAAAAAAATGGAATAGAGAAAAAAAAAGGAAAAAGAGAAAAACTTACCTTCAACAGAACAGCAAAAAAATTCTTCAGTGCTTACTAGATAAAACTTGAATTGGAAACACAGAAAGCATGCAAAATATTCTTCATAGTTAAAAAAAACCCCCACACAACAGAAATATTTTCAGTCCAGAACTTATATGTTTCTAGTTAATATATTTATTTCATATATAAATAACCTGACATGTTTGTAATTTTGATATCTGATCTGCAAAAGTTACATTCTGAAATTCATATATGTCAGAGGGCAAAATTAATGCACTGTTAAGCCATATTTAAGCAAAGGAAAAGCCTCACCCCACACAGTGTAGCCAAGAGAAACCTTCAAGAAAACACTTTGCTGTTCGTAAAGGTACTTTTTGTATCCTCACTCTTCTCAGGGATTTGTCTAATTGAAGTGGTTCTGAAGTCATTAAGAATTTATTAAACTTGAATATTTCAGCTTCACTCGTATTTTGTAAAAAACCCCTTTCTTACTTTGTTATGGTACTGTTGTGCATTTATGTTGTTGACATTTTTTAGGGATTTTGAGGGGTGTGGAGGGGTAATTAACAGAGAGAATTCTTATCAAAATTGGTTGGAAGTTGACCTTATTAGACTATTGGCTTAACTTCTAAGAAAAAGTCACCTTCCACTAGACCAAATTACTAGAGGAAGGTGTCCCTGCCCATGGGAGGGGTTGGAATGAGATGGCCCCTTCCAACCCAAACTGTTACAGAAATCTGTGATTCCATAAAAAGGGATAATTTCAATGAATTTACTGATAATTTTATAACTGACTTTGAAAATAGCCTAAAAAATAGAGTTGGGAGACAATTTCAGAAATATCCCTAAATCTTAGGTTATACAACCCACAATGTTACATGTTTTTATTTCAATGCTTGGATGAGGCAACTGGAACTAAGGTTAAATAATCATAAGTGGAGAAAATAATGCAGAGTGACCCAGAGCAGCATGGAGCGGACCTCAAGATCCATTCAAGTAAATGGATAACTGATTTAAATATTTTTCTCCATTGGAGATGGCCTTTTTTAAGAAAAAACTGATCTTGCCCATTGCATTGCTTCTTCTAGACTCTGTAGCACTTGTTTTCACTGCAAGCTCAAAGGCTACTCATATATCTTCCTGATGGCCCATAGAAGCTGAACTTCTATCATATCTTAGACCAGTTTCCACAATTCTCTCAAACTTATTTTGTATTTACAAGGCAACAATAGACACATAAATAGTGAAGTCACTTGAAAATATGTCAGTAATGATTTTGTGACTGCACTGGTTCTGTGCTACTTTGCTGTGTCACACACTCAACATTTATTCAAGGAGCTGCTGTGAGAAATGTGAGATGTCTTGTTCCCCTTGCAGTGGGAAAAACAACAGAATTCTCTATAGTGATTTCTTTATAGGGCAATCTTGTGATTTTGTTCTGGAGAAGAGTATATGGCCCAGAGCCACAGAGTGGGCCAGATATATATGGCCCTGTCTGTGTTGGTGGCGAGGCCATGGCACAGATTGCCCAGAGAAGCTGTGGCTGCCCCATCCCTGAGAGTGTTCCAAGCCAGGCTGGACGAGGCTTGGAACAACCTGGTATAGTGGAAGGTGTCCCTGCCCATGGCAGAGAGGTTGGAACAAGGTCTTTGAGGTCTCTTCCAATCCAAACCATCCTGTGATTCTGTGATCTAACATGTTTCTGAGTACTGAGGGTGTTACCTGGCTCCATATTCTTTCAGGGCAAGCACAACTTAGAAGCAGAGCCTTGGCACTGTTTGGACATTGACATGGGTCAGGAATCATTCCATGCAAGTAGTTCATAATGAAACACCTACTTATAGTGGGGTTGCATTTGTCTCCTGTATTCTCACAAAGGTACCTGCCTAAGTTTATTGGGATGTCTCAAAGTGTTCTCCAGGGCTTCCAGCTGCTGCTATGGAAAGGCAAATGCGTTTGGATCCCTCAAAAGGGAAGAAAAGCCTGCACTGAGCTATTGAAATCAAGCTCTAGCAGTCTAAATTATGTTTTCTGCAGATAATATGCAGAGCAATTTGTGAACTTATTTGACACTTAGCCCTGCTCTACAATTGTATAAGAAAAGGAAAGTCATTTGTGTTTCTCCAGGTTTCCCATGAAAGTCTCATGCAACTTAATCTAAATGCTATGAATGAAAAAGTTTACAGGTTCCAGGAAGTTTTCCATAATAAATTCATGAAAGAGGTTCGATTGAGGATCCCTTATTTAACAGAAATTACTTCAGACTCAGGTAGTTTTTAGGGAATGGTGTCTGGAAGAGCATAAAAAACGTCTGAATATGTTTTAATCCTCTCTCTGGGGGTTCTGCTTTGGCATCAGCAGGAAACAGGTATTTGATTGCCTGCAGTATAAAACATACATTGTTTTGTATTGTAAACCTTTAACTAAGGTAAAGCAGTAGGATGTATATCAAAACAAGAAACTGCTGAAAGACTTTTGTCCTATAACAGGGAAACTCATGATGGCTGATAGTCATGTTACCTAAGTCACTGCAAGTGCTTAAACTCACAAATCTAATAAAAACAACAACAACAAAAATCCACAAAATATACTATGAATTAATCAAAGTGAAGTAGATCCCTATTCCTTTCAACAATTATTTTCTAAAGATAAATGTAATTTATTTTTACTTAAATCATACTCAGACTTATTTTAAATCGAGACATTGTTTTGTAAGCAGCAGCACAGCAGTCCCCTGTAGAAATGTGAAAGCTGGAGAGAGAAATGATCTATTAATCTGGGACAGTTCTTAGTAGGACGAGACATAGTGCTTTATCTTGTCTAAATATAGGTGACCTAAATGTAAAGGCCTTTACCAGTTCCCTTGGAACCCTTGCCTACCATCCAATGTGCCTCAACAGTGGGAAGTTAGCCAAATATTGAACTTCTATTTACTTTTTTCTATTACTGATGATTAATGTATATACCCAAAATTATCCCAGCAGACTCTGCTCTCTCTCTGGCCCACTTTTATTACAGACTAGAGATACCTAAGATAAGTCACATGCAAGTACTCCACCAAGTGCCAGTAGCCTGCTCATACTCACCATGAATTATTACAACCCAAATGTGATACACTGCACAAATTTAGTATTTCTTTTAGGCAAATGTGGCCACATTAAAGCTATATATTTAACTTAGTTTTCCTGGATTTCTTTGTAGGGAAAGCAAGACTATTATGGTTTCTCTGTTTAGGAAAACAGAGACTGAAAGATACCTAATGAAGTCCACAGAAAGCAGATGCTGTGGGTGTTACCAATAAAAATGTGAAGTGGATGGTCTCTCTTATTTCCTCTGGTGGTACAAAGATATGGAGAAAAAAAGTATTTGCACCCAGTTTTTCTTCAGATACAAGCTGCAGGATAGATGGGCACAGATAGAATTCTGGGGTTTGTATGAATATACATGTGTGTCTCTGGGAATATTTGGGATATATATAGAATATATATTTTCCAGTGAGAAAGCAGTTCCATAGTGCCTGCCCTGCTTTACAAGATGAAAAGAATACATGCAGTTCCAAAATGGTAAAAAGCATTTTATTTAACTGTGGAATTTTGACATTTTTTTGCAAGAAAAAGAAATGTGGCAAGAAGAGCAGTCATTCCCTGTTTGATCAACACAGCTGATGGATGGTTGGGAAAGGGCATCTGCCTTCATGTGCCTTCCCAGCAGTGATGGTGCTACTGCTCCTGCTCATACCCACCCCAGGGGGACGGACTTGCTGCAGCCCTGAGGGCTGTGATGGATGAAACAAGGAATTCCTCCTCTAGGCTCTGACTTTGTTAGCATCTGCTCCCCAAGAGAGACCCAGGTGACTGTGGGCCCAACAGCAAGTTTGTGAGGCAGAGCCTGAGGTTTAGCACTCAGCATCAATGAAATGCTCGTGCTGGTGAACTACTTGACAATGAACAAGTTTGTGGGGCTGCAGGTTCTGTGTGGTGTTGGAAGGGGTTGGCCAAGGAGGACTGTCTGCTTCAGTATCAGGCTGACAGCCAGCACAGACACCTCAGTATCAGTGAAATTATTAACGCAGATTTACATCCAAGGCATACTGAGGGCTTTTCACAGTGGTCTTCAAACTCATTCTCAATTTGCAAAATGTGCCACATGGTGGGTAATCTTTGAACTAATCAGACCTCCTTATCCATTAAAAGTGAAAGTCCTTTTGTGTCTTTTCCTCTCCCATCTATTTGAATCATTGTGGTTCCCTGTAAGGGTTTTTATCACTCAGTGGCAAGTGGATTGAAAAATGTTAGGTGAAAGAACTGAGATGGTACTGACTGTTCTAAAATTTCTCGGCAGTCCCTGAAGGTCTATCCTGGCTCAGAACTTTTATCACAGTAGTATTTTACAGCTTCCTTAACTTACGTCTTTCTGAAGTTTTTTGTTGGCAGGTATAGCATATTCTCTTAGGCTTTGTGGTTTCATCTATTTTTCTTCTCATCTTTCATCCACATCATGGTAATCAACTTCTCACAGGTCAAAAAACTCTTCAAAGTACTCCTTTGAACATCTGCCTCCTTAAAGCCATCCCTGCTGTATTCTCTGATAACTTGGATCTCATCCAGATTTGCTAGATAAAGACTTAGGAGTATTCATGAACACCCTATTACTGAACAGGAGAGAAGAAACAGGTTCCTACATTTTTCACTAACATCTGGTCTGAGCACAGTGGGAGGGAAGAAGTTAACAGCAAATGATGTGCATGCACTGGTTGCAAACTGGTAGCTGCTCTCCCAGCTAAAACCACATATTTGAAGTATCATTTAAAATCTTCAGCAGGGAGCTATCATACCATATTTTGTATTAGTTATGAGGCATATAGATGAAGGGATTGCTACTATCCTTCTGAAATTACAGAGCTGAGCATCCTACTTTTCCCCCAGCTGTTCTGTTGAAAGCAGTTGCTTTCAGTTTCTGAAGCATACACAGTACAGGGAGCCAGCAGAGACCACAGAGAGTTTTGTTCTCTTAAGTATCTGAAGAAGTTTCAGCAACTTATTCCATAGTCAGATTCCATCAGATTCTCATTAGAAACCTGATGCATACTGCAGGTAAGGCAATCCAAACTTCCCATTCACTGTACTGAGTTTTGGTATTGTTTCTTCTTGTTTCTTGCTGTTTCCCCTTCTGTGTAGTTTTTTTTTTTTTTTTTTTTTTTTAAATTTTAATTAAAATATATTCCTAGACTGTCTTGACTATTCACAACAGTAGAAATTTTTCTGACCTTTTCCCTCCATTTTCTAAGCCAATCAAACCATCAACAATTTCTATTGTTCTTAGTATCACCCATCTCATCCTGGTATCCTCCACCAAACTCCTATGGTGTGTGCACTTGAACCAGATCTCTGGAGCTTGTCTTGTATCTTTTTGTCATTATGTCTGTTCTTATACCTTTTCCAGAAGGCATTAAGGTTCATCCAGACCAGGGAAGGGTATGAGGCATTCCAAGGTCATTTGACACACTGAAACAGGTTGCCCAGAGAGCTGGTAGATGCCACATCCCCAGAAACAGTCAAGGTCAGGTTGGAGAGGTCTCTGAGAAGGTGATCTAGTTGAAGTTATCTCTGCTTTATAGCAGAGATGGGTAGACTACGTGAGCTTTAAAGGTCCCTTCCAACCCAAACCATTCTATGATTCTATGACTTTCATACATTTACTCATACTGTATTCTCCTCTACCACTTCTGTCTATCCTTCCCATTACTAACAGTCTGTTTATTTTGTCTCCCTTAAATTGTCTTTTGCTTTCAGTTATGTGTTCTTTAAGTTTTTAGTGACAGAAACATCTTCCTTTGTGTGACTGAAGTGTATTCATCATCATGCCATAATGTGCAATTCTCTTCTGGAGACGGATGTGAATCAACTGTAAGGTTTTCCATTGCCTTCAGATGAGCTGCCCACTTACACTGACTGAATATCTTAAGTATTCATCTTATTCAGTTAATGTCCTACATAAAGAGGCATCTGTGATTAGTCAGCAGTGTATAGCAGTGAAAGCAAATTCAGTTTGTAAGAACTACCAGCTTCTTACTCAGCAAGCTGAGTGGACTTTGCAAAAGCTTATAATTAAAAACATTGCTCATTCTTCTCAGTATGAACATTAAATTAATGTGAAATTTATGAACAAGGCAGAGGATGCAGTGCCTTTAGTTTGTCAAATGTTTGACCTGAGACAGTCTTTTCCAAAGCTGAGACTAATGCAATAGAATAAGTGCAATAGAATCATAGAATGGTTTGAGTTGGAAGGGACCTTAAAGACCGTCTAGTTCCAACTCCCCTGCCATAGGCAGAGTCACCTTCCAGTAGACCAGGTTGCTCCAACCTGACTTTGAACTCTTTCAGTGATGAGGCAGCTACAGCTTCTCTGGGAAACCTATGCCTCACCATCCCAACAGTAAAGATTTTTCCCCTAATATCTAATATAAACCAAACCTACTTTCTTTCAGTTTAAATCCCCTGCCCCTTGTCCTGTCAGTACATGCCCTAGGAAAACAAAAAAGGGTGAGTTTGTCTGGATGGATAGGGTAACCTTGATGTTTTGTGCTTGCAGATAAACTAACGGAGGGAAACTTTTTGAATGGGTTGAATGAAGTCACAACCATTAGTTATGACACAGTTCTTTAATCTGTTAGTTCTATCCTGATTTACTTTTCTAGGACTAGGAATTTCAAACTATCTTGTTTACAGAGTGTAGGAAAAGCATAAATATATCATCATGGCTAGGCTTTGCAAATGAAGATTTGGGAAGGGCTCTACCCACACTTGCTGTAAGCTCCCTGATGGCTAAAAAGGCCAATGAGAGATAGGCAAGTACATAAATATATAAGAGGTTGATGAATTTCACAGGTGTGAAATAGTCTGCCTTTCTCTTCAATTGATTATACTTAAACTAGAAGGGTAAAATTATACGGGGCTTTTCTATACAAATAAAGGCAATATAATATTATTATAAGACTTGCTTTACTTTTCCCTCCTAATTTTTTTTCTTTTACTGGAATTCTATTCTAATTGTAACATGAAAAATAATGGATTTCAAATTTGGCCATGGAGTTCAAACTTGGTCATGGAGTTTTTGAAGCAGTTGTAAGTCTAGCAGCACAGTAAAAAATGATGCATGACAAAGTGTGAGAATGGGAAAATCTCATTGTCACATTAATTATCTATTGACAGAAGATATACAGTAGGTGATGCAATGGCTTTGGCTGTTCTTGTCTTTATTACCTCTTGGGGAAAGAGTTCAGATCATGAAATGAGTTTGGTGCTCTTGAATGGACATATGTCCTCATCGCAAAACAACCCCATAATTCAGTGCAATGTAACAAAATTGGAGAGCTCAAATTGAGGAGTCTTAGAACCAAGAGCATCAGGGAGTGATAAATCAGGCTAGAGGTGCAGGGCAATGCCTCTTGGGGTGACTTTCACAGCATCTGTGAGACAATGCCATCCCCATTACAAATCATTTTGCCAGGCAGACATCCTAAGGAACTCCACATACTTGAGGGGACGGATCAAGTTGGAAATAGTGTTAGAAGGGAAGCTGATCAGAACTGGTGTAAGACAATATTCTATTCAACTGGCATTCAATATTATGAGAACAGTGATTTTAACATTATATTAAAGTCACATTCTAGAATTTTATCATTTATCTGATAAATTTCAGGGATTTTTTTTCCAGAGTCATAAAGAATGAGCAGTGTGCATGATGCACAGTTGCATAAATAAGAGTCCCCGAGGGAGATGTCTAAATATGGCTAACTACTGTAAGCATACTTGCTTGAATTATATTGGTATAAATGCCTACGTTAGACAACCATCTTTTGATGCATTCAGGCCAACACTAGCTCATATAACTAACTTTTTGTGATTCAAGTGAAAGGTATTGAAAGTTTTCAGTTAATTTTTAACATTGATGTTAAAAATGGATAGAATTCTCCTATTATCACCTTCTGAGGTGGCTGCAGCAGGTACCTTTGTTTACTGTTTCTACAAGAAGAGCCACTTGCAGCTACTTTCTTTGTCACAAATGTCACAATCTGAGCCACTGAGAGTAGTGTTCAAACTGGGAGAAGAATTTGACACAGTTGTGGAGTGTAAACCATCAATATGAGACACTGCTGAGATTTGCATGTTGTGTATGTATTTTATATAATAATATAGTGGACAAAATAAGGATTATTCATTCCTTTCATTCTAGCTTCTTTTCATTCTTAAATCTCAGTCTCTTTTAGTGTGTGTGGAGAAACTGTTTTCGATCATTTGTGAAGACATCAGATCGCTAACATACTTCATGAACTGCTAATCTGAGTCAACACAGGTTTCTGCACTTAAGTTCTAAGGTCTGTGTGCAAAAGCCATGAAAAATGAAAACTTAAGTACTGCAATAGCCCACCTTGACTTACAGCCTTCCGCAGATTGCTTCTCAACTAGAGTCAACGTATGATCTGCCACAGCTGCAAAAAGGGGTAATTAACTGCCATATATTATGTATTTGCAAGAGACACCGTGGATGCATCTGCAAACTGTTCTTATTTTATTTTATTTATTAGCTGGCTCTAATTATATTCCCAGAGGAACCTGAATTATGGTCCAACCACAACACAGTCTGACAGTGGAATAAGTTATAGCAGCCACCTTCATGGGACTATAGGCAACACAGCAAAATAAAGTGATCTGCTTCCTTCAAATCTTCCAGACATGATTAGATGAGAGACTAGTCAGAGACAGAAAAGTCTTCAGACACATAGTTGCTATTTCTTAATTCTGGCAACTACGTTTGACAGCTAAATACAATTTCTGTGATGCAATCATAATTATTAATTCGGTAAAAGGAGCTGCACCCAGCCTCTTGTGCAGTTATGACTTATGTTATCCTCAGTGACTATAAACTCCATCATCTC
>JAWWEU010000091.1:68258547-68271325 GCA_035583155.1 Acropternis orthonyx
GATTATTGAGGAATTGGGTCATGTCAAATCAGAATGACTTTCTCAATTTAAAAATACAGGACGGTCAGATGTTTCAGAGACAAGGCTCAATGGTAGGCATTTGCAGAACTGTTCTCTCCTGTAGATAGTGGATGGACAAATCTTTAAAGATGATGTTTATCCCATCTGAATTTAGCCATCAAAATGTTAGGCTGTTCTTGTGAAGTGAGATATAGTGAAACAGCCAGCTGGGGGGGGGGGGGGGGGTTGGGGCAGGGGGAGGTGAATCACTGTATGCTATCCATCCAAGCCAGACAGGACAAATTGAGAGGAACCACTGCCTCCATATTAATCAAAGAGGGGTTCTGAATGATTAGATGTCATCCTCAAGTTTTACTTGATCAAAGTGCAGTGAGAAAAATACGGACTTTTCTGCCTAAGACTTATTCAAATGACTGAAATTGCTCATGGGAGAGGTAACCAAAGATCCTCAGTGTTATGACACCTCACTCTTCCTAAAGAGACTAACCTAGAGTCAAGTGTCTTTCAAACTGTGGCATGTCGGAGCTGATTGTGAAGACATGCAGAACCTGGAGATATCATGGGCTCTGTGCAACTGAATCTATGCAAGCTATGTCTGTACTAATAATTTGAACACATCCAGGAGACACCTGAGCACATCTATACTGTCAAATTGTTAAAATGATGCCTAGCTTGGTTTCAGATCACAGAAGACCGGACTTTTGTAACCAGTTGCTGAGCACCGTGCAGAACCCAGCACAGTCCAGGAGTCACTTCTAGCATCAGCCTGTGTGTGGTAACCCTACTGTGAAGGCTAAGAGAGTTTAACAACATGGAAAGACGCTGTTCCATGCCAGATGACCTTAATGCCAGTGAATGGGCATTTTTAATTATGTTAATCCATTTCAAGCTTAATCTTATACTGTATCTATGCCCCTGACTGTAACCTTTTTTGCATGTCAAACTGATTTGAAGCAAGGTACACCTAAAACTGCAGAGCCAAGCCTGTTTTGATATAGTATGTACCCTTAGAAGGGTGGGTTAAATGACGTAACCAACTCTAAATGATTTTCAATTGACTCAAAGCTTAGGCATCTGCCTCAAAAAAACCAAAGAGCATCCCTCAAGGTTTCTCAGCATGGTAATTTCTATGCTTTCTTACACAGGGAATGACTGCTTCATTCTCCTCTATGCGCTGCGCAGTATTGTAGCAGTCACAGATGTTTTCCCTTGCTATTTATTGTCTCATAGCTGCCATCTGTTCAGTGCAGCCTCCTGTTGTCCCTCCACCAATGATTAGCTCATAAACTCTCTGGACAAGTGCATCTTTTCATCTCTGGGACGCTTGACCTGAAATCTCTGTGGCAATACAGATAAAATAATAACAGTAATTACAATAGTATAAATGCAGACTTCAGCTTTTGGAGGCAGGAAACAGAAAATTCACTTTAAATGTGTGCGTGTATTTGTATTCCTCTGGAATAATCTTTCTAAAGTAGAAATACAGCCACATATTATCTAACTGCATACAGCAAAGCAGTATTTTTGACGAAGGATTTTTGACAGATCAAAAAATGTCACTGAATTCTCCTGAAAGGAAGGTAAAGAATAAAACACCAGACTTTAATCATCAGAAATTAACTAAAATTCTTCACAAAACCATAACTTTTAATAAAGGAAAACAAATCTACTGCCTCCTGGACAAAGCAAAGATAATTAGCTGAAATCCAGAAAATAGTCAAAGAAGAAAAGTGAAAAACTGAGCATTTACTAACACATACACACACACACACACACACATATATATATATATATTCATTATATCAATTATAACTCCAGAAAAAACACAAATGACACTGACTACCGCTATGGTTTCATGGAAATCCCCATCTTTCTTTATTTTTGACAAAAGTTATGCATGTTTTATTTGTAAAATTTATAAATAACAACAATAGTAAAAGAAGTCTGGAGTGGGAGGGGGGGGAGAGAGGGAGAGGGAGAAAGGTTTATGAGAATATACTTTGCTTCATGACAACTTTTAAAGGAATATTCAAAAGACCTGTCCAGCTGATTGTTCAAGTGATTCAGTTGGATGGTCAAGGACTGTGAACAGTGGTGACTGATCTGATGCAATTCTTTTAAGCTGAGGGCTGGATACTACATGACAGATGCTGTTACGTGCTGGAACTGAGCTGCACTGCTCTAGGGAGGGCTAAGGGAAGCATCAGAGAGACCGTGCATTTGTGTGCTCCTTGCTGGGACAGGGAATTGTGGCTGATGGTGAAACATTGTCACAGGTTACTCAGAGAGGTGGTGGCTGCCCCATCCCTGGAAACATCCAAGGCCATGTTGAACAGGGCTCTGAGCAACCTGATCGAGCTGAAGGTGTCCCTGCTCATTGCAGGGGTTTGGAGTACATGAGCTTTAAAAGTTCCCTTCCAACACAGACTATTCCATGATTTTAATGCCCTGCACGTCTGTAGGACACAGCACCTCTGCTACCCAGCCCAGGTCAGTAAGGATCAGATTAGACAGAGCAGGATCCCTGCGGCCTCTGGACAGCTTGTTCACCACTTGTACTCTGCTTGCAAAGCTTTCCTGCTAACTGGAAAGGACACGATGAGGAAAGGGCACCACAGGGTCAAAATTGTGAGTCCCCAGCATTCTGTTCGGGCCTGGTTCACACACACATTCACACACAGTCTCATGTCTGCAGGCTGAGCACAGTATAACCCTAAACCCACATGTGAATGCAAAGCTGAAAGTCAAATCCAAAAGTCCTTTAAACAGTCAAAATGCGCGTTGAAATCAACTTTATTCATTCCTGGGATGTTGAAATCACCCATGCATGCAGAGAGGAGGCAATAAGTACATCCATTGTCCTAGAGCTGGTAGAAGCTGCTTCTGCCTTGGATGCTGGCATAAATCCTAGCATTTGAAGACTAGCCAGGGAACATACATTAAAAAACACAGTATTTTATCCATTTGGATTTGCAGAAAAGGAATGACAGGGTATGATTGAATGACATTAGCTATAGTACAGAAGAGTCACAGGGCAACCATGAATTGCTACTTCAAGGAGGTACTCCTGCATGAGGGCTCAAAGGGAGGAACTCCAGAACCTGTTCTGCAAGATGCTGTGTCAATGCTTACTTTTTGAACTATTACAGGTTACTGTGGTAAGCTCCTGATGGGTGGCTCCTGGAGAATTGCCATCAGGTTGTACTTTCCTTTTTTTTCTTCAGGGATCCTTTCAGTTTCTTCCACAGACTATCCTTCCTCTTCATCTTCTTCTCTACCATGGGCAGTGAGGACTCTTTCCTTCGAATTTCCCTTACTAGTCCATGAAAGACATCATCAATGTAGAAACGGAGAGCAGCCGAAGTCTCAAAAAAGGAGCAGGAATATTCTCTGGCTAAACTCATTCCTTCTTCAGTTGAGACCTACAAAGAAAAGAAAAGTCCATAAATATTCCCTAATGCACAGAGTATTAATCAACATGAGATTACAATATATATCTAGTCTGACTTTTTTGACCCTGCAAATCACTGACCTTTAATTTTACAGGAAAATAATCTAGCAGCATCCAATAGAGAAGATTCAAGAGTGAAAGGATCAGACTGAATTCATGAGATATTTGAACAGAGCAGTCTGGCAATATTTATGTGCTCAGGTATATTATGTTCCTAACTCTGAAGCATCAATTTTACCATGCATATCCTTTCTTTAATACAGTAATCCTGTAGTTTGACAGTGCTGGTACCTTTATTCTGTAGGCTGAAATGGATGAAGAGAAAGACTTACACAGAGTTAAGGCCCTAGAAAATCCTTGTTCAGCATTAACTTAATCCTGGAGGCAACTTGACTCTTTAAGGACACCAGCTTTCATACCTTAATATTTTTCAGTCACATCAATTTCTGAGCATGCCTTTGAGTGTTTTGGTCGTGGCAGACCTGTAATCCTATCACTGAGCTCATATCTGAGCTGTATGGACATTCAAAATCTCTTTGTTTTTCAGCTCATGTTCCCTAAGTGGCCTCATGTACTTTCTCTTCTCAGAGAACATGTGGGAAATATGTCTTTATATTTTGAGGAATTGTAAGGGCAGCAATCAATTTGAGCCTAGAGGGAAGGAACACAGTTCTTTCAACTAGTCTGAATTTTGAAACAGGGATTTAATTCCTAAAATTTTCTTATTGGCTACCTCTTGGCATGCTGATTAGTGTGTGGTTTAAATAGAGCTTAAATGCTTATCATAAGGACTGCCACTGCCCACCACTTAAGGTATGTTTTACGTTATGGGAGCTCATCCAATAACATGCAAGTCCACAGAAAACCACAGAACAAATTCTGTGAGCTTCTAAATATTAAGCCAGCTTCCCAGCCAATACACTACCCTTTTTATTCAGTGTTTGAACATAAATCTGAATAAATGCATGTGTGAATGACATGTATAGTGTATATTCAAATTCTAGGTCAGGAATCCCAGCCCTTGTTTTTATTTGCATTTGAATATCATGATTTATTCAAGTAAATTTCCAAACATCTGATAGAAAGGCAAAAGAGTACTGTGAGACAGCCTTGTGAAAGGCTACATAAGAGGCTATGAAAAGTCTACATTGCTACTGTTTACCACAAGAGTCATCTTGGTGATTTGTTTTTTAGTATTGTTTGTTTCTTTGTTTGTGGGCATTTTTGGTTTGGTTGGTTGGTTTGGGATTTGGTTTTTTATTTGTTTGTTTGTTTGCTTTTTCTTATTTCTACCTGCATTCACCCAAAGTGTCATTTGTATTTATTAGGGAAATAAATTCCTATGACTCAAGACACAAACACACTCTCTCATATCTACCATAAGGAAAATTCCCTTTATTATTAAATAATGATGTCATCACATTGCATTTATTCCACTTATCTGTAAAGCTGGATATGGTGAGAAACAGGATTTGGAATGAAACAGAAAATCAGCTCATTCCAGCCTGGAGGTAAATCTGCACCGAGAATGTACCCGCATAACACAGACCACAGAATTCCTCACCTTTGCATCAAGTCACAAACTTTGTGACATTAGTGCGGATCACTCCTCTGTGCTGCAGGTATAATCTTAATTTAATTAGGAATATTGTGAGGGTAGGCAGGGAGGCTGTATGCCAACCTCCATAATACTTACTGACACAATGAAAGATGGTTACTGCTTTCCAACTGCTATAATTGCCAACCTTTAGCAAAAGGCGATGGGTAGCAATATGGTCCTTGTTTTTCTCTGGGCAGCTGTGTAAGCAAAATGCATGATTCAATATGTCTATTGGGCACCATCGAGAAATTGATTGTCTGGATAGAAAACTATTTTGGTTTATTTTGGACTTTATAAAGAATTTTTTTCCTTGCTATGCTTTGTATGAGCTGAAGGAGGAATTTTTTTGTTTGTTTTATTTTGGTAAAGATGCTGCAGTTCTGAGCAAATGATTACACAGAGCTGCAATTTCAATGAAGATTTCATACATTCATTACCTAATAGGAAGAAAAATATCAACATAAACTGAAACATTTTTATGCTCGAGAATGGTAAGGTTGTAAATACAATAAGGGTACAAGCACAATAATACTCAAGTATAAAAATTACAGTTTTGGTCTGTGCTCTTCTAGTCTTTACCTGTCTAGTTACTCCTTTGTTTCTTTGTTTTGTTTTTTGTTTCTTTGTTTGTTTGTGGTTTTTTGGCTTTTTTTGTTTTGGTTTTGGTTTTTTGTTCTTTTTCTTTCTTTCTTTTCTAGGCTCAAAACTATGTTTTCTCCCCCTGCAAGGAAGAACAAGGGAAAACATGCTATGCTCTGTAATGAAACATGACTGCTAAAGGCTGTGAGAACTGGAAAATACTCAGGGGAATTAAACCATGCAGAAAAACTTCCTGCTAATCTCTGTGTGGCTGCAGGTTTTCAACTTGGTCAGATACGGCTGGGTTTCTATAAAAAGTAACAAAAATTTGGGTTTGGACTCCAGTTTCCTACAAAATTACAGAGAAAATATTAAAATTATTAATGGTGATAGTTCATTTCAAAGCATGGTATTTTTCTTAAATCTTGCCCTCAGGTACTGATAAACTGCTTCGGCAAAATTTTATGAGCTAATTCAGCATGAGGAGGACACCTGGCACAAACAATTTCAGGACAATTAGCTGATGTTTTCAGCTTCAAGGCTGAAAACATAATTTTTTTAAAATATAATGCTGTAATAATTACAGTTACTGCTTCCAGCACCAATGAACATAGCTATAGTAATTTAATTAATCTGTTTGCTGAAAAATCTGTAAATATAAAGCGGTGTCTAGAGGAAAAATACACATTTTTCTTTCAGTCCATAATTTGTTCAAGAGGCCAGACACCTATGGAATGAGAAACAGGGGATAAAGCCCTTGATAAGGTGACTGACGCCCACATAATTCCAGGGATTTACCTTGTTCCCATCTTATTGCCAGAAGAGAAACTGTATCATAGAAATCCATCCCAGCTCTGCACAGCCAAGGGACTTGTTGACAAATTGCAGCTTCTGAGGGTCTGTATCAGTGCAAGATATGATCTGTCAGCATGACACGGACAGACAGGTCAGGGAGCGGGGTCATTCTACTGAATATATATCTGGGAAGTAGAGCTTTATAGCTGTTCTTTAGAGTAACCCTCCGTGATTGAATCTGGTATTGTTTCCAAGAG
Organism: Acropternis orthonyx; assembly: GCA_035583155.1. Taxonomy (NCBI): domain Eukaryota; kingdom Metazoa; phylum Chordata; class Aves; order Passeriformes; family Rhinocryptidae; genus Acropternis; species Acropternis orthonyx. The sequence continues at coordinate 68,265,251 of JAWWEU010000091.1, forward strand.
TAAAATTCTGGTTATATTGATTCCAATTTAGCTCATTTCTGTGCTGGTAAACCTTAAGAAGGGAATGAAGGTGAAAGGTTGGTGTAGTGAATAGAATGAAAAAGGAAAATTTAAGAGTTGTCAGAAGATTCTTGATTTTGACCCAAACTTTTAAAAACTGTGACAGTCTGTGTGGTGTTTGGATCAGGATTTACAGAAGGATGTGAAGCTTGACGTACAACTAAAGAGCAAAATCCCTCTCGGACTACTCAATAAAATGGTAATGAAGCCTCATTAACATGACGTCTGGAAAAGAGCCTTCTCACATCTCCTTTGCAAAGTGCATGGTTCTGATCGCCCATTTGGGCACATGTGAGTTGAGAAGGAACATAAACCTGTGACAATGTATGACTCTGAAACATGCCTAGTAAAAATGTACCTATTACCAAAGCACATGGACTGTGAGCAGCACATGGGACCATAGGCTTAATTTGGGAGTTTTCCACCTCTGGATAGCTGAGAGCAGCTAAACCACAAGACAGATTCATCCTCAGAGAAAGTATTCACTAGCTACAAACCGCATTATATAGCATTAAGATTCTGTTTGTGGCTTTTGCAACCCTCCCTTGGAAAATTGCTAGTGAGATTAAATGCAATGCTGACCACTTGTGAAAGCCATGATGAATGAGCTACCACAACCAGTTCCCCACTAAGGTCAGCTCCTGCACAAAACCACCTGCGCTGGGTGGTGGGTGGGGAGGCACTGGCAATCACTGGGCCCCGTGGCCAGGGCATAAAAATACCTGAATACTTGTATCTGAAAAGGAAAATGCAAGGAAACTAAACAGATCAATAGTCTGTCTCTGCCCTTGGGCTGTCATTAACTGCAAAATCTCCATCAGGATCACACTATTTTGTGTTCAGCAGAAGAATCCCCAAGTAGATTTCATTGATGGAGATCATATTAGCAGAGTTAACAACATCACCTTGGGTGAGTTAGTGGTCTTCATGCAGGAAAGCAGTGAATTTCCACCTGTGCACCACATCCCTAAAACAGCATGTTCTACTTGAGATGGTTTTTGCAGTTTTCCTCTTGTGACTGGGACCTGGAGAGATCTGGAGGCTGCAGGTGGAGTGCTAAGGGTTGAAAAGATTCTCCTAAATCTTTGTTACAGACTTCTACCCTGGCAGTCATCATTAAATTTGTATAGTTTTGGATAATTATATATCTAAAATCCTTATTGTATTTTCTTTTTCCTGAAACATCATGGTCTTGACCAGAAACAGAAGAGTACACATGTTGCTCAACAGAGTTGCTCCCCTAAATTCCATTGAGGCTAATAAGAGGAATTCCAGTTGTTTTTGATCATGCTTTCCATATTTGAAAGACAATAATTTATGAGAGTTGTAAGAAAAGATAACTGTTTGAGAGCACAGGGAGAGAAGCAGCATATTGAGCAGCCTTGTTTTCACCACTGTAAATAATAAAAGGAGCAGGATAAGCCACGAGTACTCTGAAAGATGTCCTGGAAAGATCCATGTCCTTTCCCTTCATCTCTGATGGATGTTTTTCTGTTTCTCCACAAGTCCCATTCCAGAAAAAAAGAACCAGATGTCAGGCAGTGTGTTAGCACCTGGATATCAGTTTAGAGACAGGCAGGCAATGAAGAAGAGACCACACACATGTTTGGGTCCCTTCCCATCACAGCCCATTCCCTCAGTGTATCAGGACAAGCGTAATAAACTTTGGGTAGGGGTGTAAATCTATAACATTAGAGGAAAAAACTGTGGAGACCAAAAGGATTCACAATTTTCTCAGTCTATACTAAGTAAACTTGTCAAAAGAAACAGAGAAAAGTAATCTCATGGGTCTAGAAATTGAATGCCATCCTGGACAACAAAATGAAAATAATGGGTGTTACCTATCTGACATGAGCAGTAATTATTTTAATCCTAGCACTGACGACTAAGTTTGTGCTTAAGGCGTTCCCACAGAGCAACTGAGTTTTCTCATTCATCATAGAATCACACAATCATTTAGGCTGACAGAGGTCTCTATGATCATCAAGTCCATCTGTTAACCCAGCACTGGCAAGCCCACCACTAAACCATGTCCATAAGTGCTATGTCCACATTTTTTTTTTTAACGTTTCCAGGAAAAGTGATTCTACCACTGTCCTGGGCAGTCTGCTCCAGTGCCTGAACAGCTTTTCAGTGAATATATTTTTACTAATACCCAGTCTAGACGTTCCCTGGTGCAGTCTGATGCCTTTTCCTTCTGTTCTATGCCTTTTTACCTGGGAAAAGAGACTGACCCTTACCTTGCTACAACTTTCTTTCAGGTAGCTGTAGAGAATGATGAACAACAATCAGGACTGACCAATTTTCACCAGTCTCAGTTCATAACTCTATATCTAGGGTACCATAAATAAATAGACACTGACAGGTGTCAAAGACTCAGCCAAGAACCTGGACAGGGAAAAGCTCTGCATTTTGATAAGTTGGACTGTGTCCAGTAAAGGCTGGCCTGAATGTTCCTGTGTTATCACCTGCTTTTTTTAGAGTCAAAAGCTTTCATTGTAAACATCTGAATTCTGTTTTGAGAAACATACAGCCTAAAGCACCAACCCAACAGCAGATCCATTATACCTATGTCATTTTTGACAGTTATTAATTTTTTCTTTGGACCAGAGTTATATCAACAGACATGGTGGCAGAAACTTCCTGCAGGCTGGTATGAGGATCTTTCTAAGTGTGAAGTGCTATTGTTCAGGTCAGAGCTCAAACACTTGGCTATTACAGTAGTGGCTGGGGTTGAAAACATGAGCAGAAACAGACAAAACAGGAAAAATCAATCTCTTTCTGTCTTCTTAAGACAAGCAGCACTGTTGTTATTTGTTCATATAATACATGTCATGGAATATTTTTTAAAAAGACAAAAAAAGCGTTCCAAGGCCTTTTACTCTTCTTCACTTTCTTCAGATCTTTACATTTATGAACTGCCTATCATAGTCTTGCCACTGAGCAATGATATTTCTGAAAGGGGAAAAAGAACAATTCAAAATTAACTTAGAATGAAAAAAAAAAAAGTTGAAGAACAGGGTTTATGAGGAAACAGTATGACCAGTGTGGCCAGAGATTCAATATGACTATGTTGCTGTCCAAAGACATGCATAGTAAATGCAAAAATTGTTAAAACCTCCACATTCTACCTCCCTCAACATCAAACATTCTGCTTTGTTGCACACCTTTTTCCAGCAGCCCAAGCAGTTAACGAGTAACACGTGCTGCAGAAATGTGAAAGGAGATTTTCATGTCAACACCATTACTCTTAAATCCATTTGGAACTCTTCAGAAGTAATTAATTGAACAAACCTCACTCCGACTTCGTGGCAGGCAATTCTACAGGTTCAGTTTTGCTGGCTTTCTAGATTACAAGGCCAGACAAGATAAAAGCTGACATAGAATTAATCACTATCTTGAAGGTATTGCAATTAGTTCTGTTCCTCCTTCTTCTACCCCAGAGTTATGTGTCTTATAAGACTTTTCCATGTTTTCCTTCTGGCCTTGCCACTCTGTCACTCTTTTTTACCGGTTTCACACTTAAGCATTTTTGGTGACCAGAAAGGGATCTAGCAGGAATGGCCATGGGTGTAGGCAGAATTAGCAGGCTAAGACAAGCAGAAGATGAAGTTTTGCTGTGTGAACTTATGCTCTGGAGAGACTGGATGCCATGGAAATAGCATGAAGCACAGCAGCACACATCTCATGTCCTCAGCTGCTCTAGTCTCTGAAGGAACTCACACTACAGAATCTCAGATATTCCTTTCCTTCCCCTCTTAACCTGGATTTTGGTTGAGGAAGGAGAGAATGTACAGAAAGGAAAATGCGGTTTTAAAAATGAAGAAAATGATAGGATTGTCTGGCACTCATGTGAGTGAAGAGCTTTGTGTTCTGTTTTTAGGGGATGAAGGGTGGAGTGTGTGGGATTGTAAAACTAACTTGCTCATTTTTTAAAGAAAAACTATTTAATAGTCTTGACAAAAATTAAATTTCTAGACAAAACTAGAGAGGCTGATCTGTCTGAAATTATGTACTTCTCACCTGGTTAGTCATTAAGATGTAACAAGAAATACAGTTTAAAGTCTATTCTGAGCCAGGAAGAAACACGCTCTCCTTTGACCCAAGGGAACTGCAAAGTGTTGGGGTTTGTGAAAGTTATCTGATGAAGCATCATTGAACACTTCTTCTTATGCACTTCACAATTGATGACTGTCAGATTGGACCAACATTTCCTCTGACTGCTACTACACTCACATGAAAACTCTAAGCTAGTACTACATATTTTGTTAAGTACATCTCTCTCACACATTTTCATATGAAAAAATATAAGATTATATGCTAATTAATGCTTGAGCAATTTCTGGAGAATTTTAACATCTGTGATGCAGATTACTGCTCACTACTAATATCTCTCTGGCCTCTCTGTCTTTTTTGGAATTTTATTACTTTTCCACACTTTGGATGCACAATATTCCTTTGACACAGGAGCTATTCCTCCAGGTAATTCCATTGCTGCTTTGGGCAAATACTTGGAATAAGGAAGAACATTCTCCATGCAGTTGCTTAGTTGCAAAGGAAGCAAAGCACATTTTGGTCTATTGTTTCCAACTTGTAATAATGTTACTTCACTATTTCACAGATATAATACCAAATTACTAATCAATATCTCACTTCATATAAGAATCACTATGAAATCAGGGTGCTGTCTGCAGCTTAGACTTTGAAGCTGTTCTTCTCTACTAAAAATTGCACTGTTTCAACTTTATCTTGTCAAAAGCAAGACTGATGAGTGGTTAAAGCATCTTTACATCAGGAAATGTTTCTGGAGAGATGGCCTCAGGATCTGACTGAATTGGATACTCAAAGCCACATGATCCTGCATCAGTCAGCAATAGCTCTGGGTCTAATTTGAAGAGAATGTGGAAGTCTTAAATCCTTAACATCAGTCTTCAAGATGAATAAGTTCAGGTCAATTGCTCAAAGCATTTTTCAGAGATCTGACAATTTTCTAAATTGTCCATCATCTTTAAAGGTACTTTGATTGCAACGCTCAGCTGAAGACATAGATGGCCATAAGATGGTTGCAAAAGCAGACATTTCTACACCAGTTTCATGTGGACATGAGAAGAGCAGGCTTTTTTAAGGGGAAAAGAAATCTAGGAATTGCACTTTTATGCTCACAGGAAAGGAGAACCTTTTCAAATTTTTTAAGTAACAACAAATAAATCAATTCTCATCTGATAACAGAAGAGGGTTAGTTAAAAAATTACATGTGAAAGAAGCTGGAAATGTAGATTTTAGGTTTCTTTTTAAGCAAACAAAGTTAATAGTATTGAACACTTATTTTAATCACTGTTAGTGATATCTATTGCTTTGTGAGCGTAAGTTCACTGTCAGTCCAGTACAGCCAACCCCTGTATCTTTTTTCTGTCTATAGACTGGTCTAGACTACTTTCAGCAATGTGTTAGAAATTAAACTGTCACTAGTCACTTGAATTCATTACTTCGTCAGAAGACAGGCACTAAGCAGACTGGGAACTGAGTAAATAACTAACTCCTGGTAATTTAAACAGATCTCCACCATATTATATTGCTTTGAAGAGGGGAATAATACAGTAACAGCAGTATTTTGTCCTGAAAACACTTAATTGACATGAGTAGATAAGAAAATGAAACAGGACACAGTGAGGAGGGGAGACCAAGACTCTTCTTTCAGTGTTCTATTTCCCTCAGATACCTGATGAAGATTGGGATATGCAGTTCAAGAAACTCAAAGGAAACCACAAAGAAATCGGGAGAGCTAAATACAGAATAAAGAACAAGCAGAAACAAGTATATATTTATTTGTGCATGTTTGTACATATGACCATGAACAAGAACTGTAGATGAAGCAAAAAAAGACACCAACAAATAAGCAAACATATTAGTGGTTCACAGAACTGAAATAATCTCTTGAGTGTTGGGAAAAATCTTGCAGAGGATGATCTGGAGATGCTGATGCAAAATATGCTGATAGAAGCTTGTTTGCACAAT
>JAWWEU010000091.1:68291188-68304425 GCA_035583155.1 Acropternis orthonyx
TGCTGTGAATCTGAAGATAAAGGATAAATATGCACAGCACCAGAGACCAGTACATATTTGGATGAAGATAACTTTTCAAGTCTCAAGGTAGTCTTGAAATCAGAATCCCAGAGAACATCCTACTGAATTGCTGCATTGGAAATTTACAGTCCAGTATTAATCACAATCTTTGAAGATTGTAAAATTAGGAATGGGCCACTTGCAAAGCATAAAACTAATCTAGTGTGAAAAAAGAGATGGATTTTTGGGTTCACAAGGTAAGAGGAAATCTCTCATTAATCTTGCTAATTTACTACAATGGTAAGTGTCATGAATCTTGGTTCATTTCTACAAGATTACAGACATGTATAGCTTTGACAGATGCAGTTTAATTCGTTTGCATAAAACAAAACAGTGGTTCAGATACAGTGAGTTAAACATGGCAGTCACACAAACACACAAATAATAGAAGGTAGCCTGGTTTTCAGCAGCATACATCCATCATCCCAGAGAAAATCCTGGTGACCTCAATTCAAATAACAGGATAAAAATGTCTCAAAAAACATTGTCTCTGAAATTAAGATGCATTTTCATAGCTTTCTTATGACTGTGATTACTGATGAGGCTCAACACAAGAGTTAACAACAATGTTCAGCTGCACAGTTTACCTGAGCTTTCCAGCCTGTGCTGGCTATTTTACACACAGAGTAAATCAATGGTTCCTTCCCTTGAGAATTTACACAAAGTGATACTCCAAGGAGTGAAACAGACGGTGAGATTAAGAAAATGTTGAACTAACTGTACACAAGACATTGACATTTTCAAAGGACTAATTCATAAACTTTCCAGCTCTTTTTATTGTTATCATTAGGAGAGAGAATACTGAAATGAAAACAAAAATTTTATTCTATAAAAATATATTTGTTATTTCTTTTCTCTTAGATAATCCACTTCCCTCTGTGCATTCTGTGCATAATGCCACTATTTATCTTGCTCAGGTCAATTCCAGAACCTGTTGTCTCTTATGTATGACTTCTGAGTTCATCCTTTAAATCTCTCTTAACTCTTTACATAAATGAGGTATTTACATTAGCTCAGCACTCAGCAGCACTGTTCTCTGGCAACACCACTTTTCTTGTCATTTGTTTTCCATGAAGCAAAGCAAAACTGTGAGAATATTGCAAGGATGGGTTAAAGTTTCATTTCGTAAAACCACCATTGTTTAATGTTTTTAAATACTTGTGAAGTACCCAGTACTATATGAGCTAAAAATTTAAAAAAGAAAACCACAAAAGACAAGAACAACCTAAAAGTTTGCAAACTATTGTTAGAAATCACTGTAAAGTGTATTTAGCTGTCAAATAGAATCAAGAAAAGAAAAAAATGTGTTCCACTTCATTAAAAAAAAAAAAAAATAAAAGGAAAAAGAGTCAAAATATGTTTTGATCAGCATCCACATATATAAATATTTGGCTGTTAAAACTAACTCTTTTTCTTGTGGTTTCTCTCCTTCTATATTTTCTATTCACCTAAGAGTTTTAAATTGCTGTTATCACTACTCAGCCTGGCTCTGTGGTTGTGCTTGAGGTTGTACGCTCATGGGTGGAGATATTTGGTGATGGTCCTAACATAACTTATGTGATTCCAATACTAAGTTCTAAATTTTAAAAGATATGTGCTTTTGTTGCAGGACTTAATTTGCTGGCACCAGCTCTCTGCTAACAAGACCCATTTACCAAACTTAGGTGCTCAGGCTTCTGTCATTCCAGTGACCATCACTTTCATGAAGACAAGGAGTAACTCTCATTAAAATTAATAGTTTTTACCGTCCTTCCACCTCCTGTGTTGTAACTTTCCTTCTGTTCTTTTTGTTTCTCTGCTAATGCTTCAAACTTTCCCTCTGCACATACATCCCAAGCCTTACAGTCCTTCTTTCTCTTAGACTGTGCTACTCTTTCCACCTTGAGAAGGTGGCTTCTTTTTCTAATATTCTTAACTCACTGTTTACCACAACTGGTCACATTATTCAATGCAATTTAAATGTTTGATGCAGGTAGTCAGTCTTTCATTTCTCTGCTTGCAAACACATCCCAAGCAGAGTCATCATTTGTCATTGTACATCATCAATCTGCAGCTGCCCATTCACAAGGCAAGGTTTGCTCCTGAATTGTTTGTCTCAGCAATTACATACTTTGAATTCAAGGAGTGTAATTTCTAACCTACAGGAAAGAAGCTGAGTGCCAGGAGGAAAAGTTTTGTGGTCCCTGGGAGAGGAATCTGCTTCCCAGGTCTCTCTGTGGAATAAAGGGAATTTTTGCTCTTGCTCTTTGTAATTCTCCTTTGTCAAAGCAGCAGAACTGAATTAATATTTTTTCATTGAATCCTGTTTCAGACAAATTATTAGCTATTTTTATTTTAGCAGTGTCAAAAAAAATTAACCATACCTGTTTTTCTACATTTCTATTGACTACCTGGAGGAAAAAACTCCAAGTCTTTGAACATTTATTTTTTCTTTTTGACATTAAAAGAACAATCACCATTTAACACCTCAAAAATTTCAAAGCATAAAGCTGGAGTTTGAATCACTACACCAAAAAATGCATCCACCTGGAGTTCACACCATATTTTAATAAGAGCAATTCAAGTGACTGAAACTTTTTTATACGACATACTATGAGAGGAAAACATGTATCAGAATGAACAAATCAGTAAATAAAATCACCCGGGGAGGGCAAGGGAGAGAACCAGGAACCAAAACCAACCAAAAAACACACCACCTTATCAACATTGTTGAAACAGGTTTTAAATCTTATTCCAGTAAAACATTTCACAGTTGTTTTTTGGTTTTTTTTTGGTAGAACTCAAGGTCAGCCTTGTGCAGTCGAAGCCATGAGGTTGCTGCATACATGAACTGTCCTCTAGAGAAACTCTTGTCTCACAGCTTCAGTTAAGGTTTCTTACCACGAACATTTTTGAGTCACTTCATTCATGATGGGATTCTTCTGATCAAATACTTATTTAATGGGGACCTAAACATTAGAGTTAGTCTTACAAGAGTTTATATCTAATGAGAGAGAGAAATCAGCCCTTCTAGGACAGGTTTGATGCCATCATAAAATAATTGTCTAAATCAGCTAAAGAAACGGATGTGCAATACTGTCTTTTTGCTAGTCAAATACTTTAACAATTCCTCCTAGTCTTTTATCCCTCCAAGTTATAAGGCAGATGATTTGCAACCCTTGGTTTTACATAAATGTTGATATTTAGCCCAGTGTGTGATGATTATTGCTCATGCCTCTTACAAGCAGAGTTAAATCATCACCCCACTTTCCCTTTCTTCATTGCGGTGTCATCCTTTATGACACTGTGTTGAACTGCAGTTCACAGTCTTGTTCAGGCCCTATAATTTATTTTTTTTTCCCTAGAAACACTAAATAACAACAATTTCAGAAATACTACAAATCTCCCTTTTGTACACAGTGGAGATACACTTTGACACAAAATTTGCAGTGAAAATGAATACATTTAGGTGCACAGGCAGATCAGACATGTAGAAAAAAATTTATTTCCTTTGTTCTATATGATACTGTAATAATACTGATAAATAGAAATAACATGTATTTGATATTCACACATATGCACAAACATGAACACACACGTATTTATTTTTCTCTCTATTGCTAGAGCAGAAAGCACTTAGTAGAACAATCAGATGTGTCTTGACAGGGGGAAAAAAGAAAGATTTTACTTTTACAATGCTATTACACTTCTCTGATGAACTTCTAAAGTAATCTAGGAAAGACATGTTCATTAGAGTCTCATTACTTGGCTGGGTAATTGCTGTTCGTATCAGAAACACAAATCACAAGAAAGGCTTATTAAAACAACCTATTAAAAATCTCAGACAGACAGACTGCTCTGCAGTATCTGCCACTAAGGTAAATAGCACCAAGGAAATTACAAAATTGGAAAACCCTTATTATGGTTATTTTGTTGCCTTTCTACTTGTAAGAATAGGGCTTTTTTCCCCTCTGCTATTGTCTGTTTATGAATACCTTATCCCATCTAGTGTGCAGGGAGTCAAAAAATACAGTATCTATCATTTTCTACAGCAGACAATTTCGTACACTAATAGACTTCAGTACTAGGAACTTTATTCATGCTGTTTAATCTTTATTTTTCTCTGTTTCATCCTTTCACTTATTAACTCTTTCTATTCTCATCTATCTGCCTGCTTTAAACTGATCATCTGTCACAGCTGATCATTGCACGTCTGCTGTCCTCCCACTGACCTAACTCCTTCCCCTTCCTTATTCTCCTAACAGGTGCATATGCAACTATAGTTCTGATTTAACAAAGCAGATAAACATTAATAAATATCAAGGCAGACAAATATTAAGGAACACTCATATTCCTTAATAGTTAGGTGATATTAACTATTGTGATATTTCATTCTGTATGTTTATGTATAAATTATATTTAATATTAAGGACATTATTTTGTCTGCTTCTCATCATTAAAGTACTAAAACAAGTGTCAGCAATCACACAATGCAAGCAACTCTCCTATCCAGTACTCCCCAGCACCACCATACTTTGATGGGTGAAGAGGACACCTGCCACCTGTGAAATCAAATTTTTAACTCAACAATACGCATCCAGAAAATACCACAGAAACATTATTTTTTTTTCTTTTTTTTTTTTTTTCCCCTGCATAGGTTTAGTGCATGATAGCACCATTTATAGGCAATGTAATGATTTTCCAGTCAAACTTCTAAATATACCACTGTTGGCAGCTTTTAAATGTTTTACCAGTTACATATTAAGATAATGTGGAAGGACACATCTGGTAAATCTTTGATGAATGTCACCAAGACAAGGGCAGTGTAACATTTCTAAGAGCTTTAAAATTAATAAAAGAAAGTTGTAGTCTTTTTTTTTTTCCTGAGCCACCAGTCTTCTGTTACATAAAATTCTTAAGAAGTATTCTGACGAATGACACAGGAAGGAAATGCTGTTATTTTCATCTCACTGGATACTTGAATGCCATTTAAGATGACTCGGGTCATAGATATTCTTCATAATACCAGGATAGAAGTTTTGCATGGCATTATGTTTATCATAATCCTAGAGGCAGAATTTTAATAATGCACTTTTCTTGTCCTGATGAAAAAGTGGTAAAAGCAAAACAATTTAAAATTTTCTTTGCAATTTAAATTAAATCATTTGCCTCTAGAGTAAACAAGGTATGACTCTGATATTTAAATAGCACAGCTTTTCAGTCATTAAGAAGTCATTATTTGTAGAAAAAAAAAAAAATAACTATCACAGATTATAATCCTGTCAGTAAAAATAAAAGTTAAGAGCGAACACAGTTAATGGAAAATAAGCTTTAAAATCTCAGCATAAGATCAATAACATTAATTAAGAAACACAAATTTTTATCCTTAAGTTATAACTCATATTCAGGTATCCCACTGTGGTTATGATTCTTTTCCCCATTGTCTCTGTTTGATTTTAGGAATGTAATACAAAGAATTTTACAATGCACATTCTTATGTAAAAAATTACTACTAATATAATGCTTATTTGCATATGTTCGCTTTTGTATACAATTATAAATAATGTTTTTCACGTAGTCTTATTTCTTCCCATTTATCTTTGCACCCTCATTACTGGAACCAGTAATAATTTCTTAGCTAAATTACTAAAACTTTCTTACCTTCTAAATTTTTGCTAAGCATACTTGACTTCATTTTATTAATGCTTGTACTGGTGTACCATCAGTTGTCTTGTAGCATTGTAGTCCTGCCACTTGTGATGCTTCATGGAGTGGGGCTCTCCAAGAAAGAGGGTCATAGTGCCACAGAATTTCTTATGTGAGAAAATCCTTTAAGATCCTCAAGTTCTACCATTAACCCAGCACTTCCTAGCCCACCAGTAACTCATGTCCTTAAGTGCCACAACTACATGTTTTATCAGCATTCTCTATGTCATCCTCATTTGACTGATCCTCTCTCCAATTACCTATAAAATGCAGATATCATATACTGACAGTGATTCTTATCTTCTCTGAAGAAAGAAAACCTGCCCAGGAAAATGCAATTCCACTCCTTTGACAGTGAGGAAGCTGGGAAAGTGACTGTGCCCCACAGATGCACCAGCACTGTTGACAGGAGTATGGTTTCTGCTTTTGAGGACAGACAGATTGGTTTCCAGGGCTGAGGAAAACAGGGCCCACCCTGTCAGAGATTATGTTATTGAACTGAGACTTCTACGTCCTGAAGAATAATCTCTGCCAATGAGGAGACATGACACCAGCTCCAAACTGCTCTTCCACAGTCCCAGGCCCTCATGAGTCTCTAAGGTTCTTTGCACTGCCAGTTGGGCCCATGACTGACACAGAAAAGCATTTGAAAGGTAACACAGCAAAAGAGACACAAAATGTTTGAAAGGATGGATGCTCTGTGACATTCCAGTACATATCCATGGATCTGCCTTCCATACCTTACGAAAAGAATTCATTTGGATTGCCTCTAAACCTGGCTGCCAGGAAAAAAACCCAAGTGTTATCTGCAACTTTTTGTTCAGTAGGTAGACATTAAGTTTCACCACAAATGGTATTTTGCAATAATTATTTGACTAACTCATGCAGTTACTGTATATAGTGCCCATGGTTGAAATTAAAAAGAGACAAATTGAAATGAAAAGCTGAATCTTAGCCAAAGCTGAAGGAATGCTGCTGATACCACCTGCTAGCACAGCCCACAGGAACCAGGAAACCACAGAATTAGCTTTATGTGAGGAATTATGTTTCATCTGCTTTTTAGAGAAGATTAACAGGAGCCTGTTGTCCAATTGCAATATCAGTACCCATTTAATAGTATTTCTGATTTTGCTAGGAGTGATTTTAAATGTCAGTTGAGAAGTATAATTGCTTCACCCAAATGACACAAGTTTTGCTGCATTGAAAACCTAGGTAAAATCAGTCATAACTAGCTTATTTGTGAATTTTCCAGATGTGATACTAATGATCCAGTTCTAGGAAAGTAAAAATGATTATTTTTTAAATTTTTCTTCTGAAGTTCTAAATACTGCTTTCTTTAGTAAGCAGCATCCTTACATGGAGAGAAGCCTTTACTAGTATGAAGGCTGCTATATGTGAGAATGAAGGAGTGAAAGTTTTAGAGGTTTTCTGTGGTTTTTTTGTCCTCTGGTAGAGTCCAAATTATTTTTTTTATATATAAGAGATTCATTATCTTATTAAACATTCAAAAGTTGAATTAAATATTTTCTGTTAGACTGTGATGAAGCAAAATAATAATAAAAAAGATAATATATATGAAAATCACCAAATCATTGAATAATTTTGGTGGAAAAAGGCCTCTAAGATTATTGAGTCCAGCACTTCCAGCTTCACCAACACACCCTGTCCCTAAATGTCACATCTACACATCTTTCAAGTCCCTTCAGGTGACTTCTGGGCAGTCTGTTCTGATGATTGACAGCCCTTTAAGTGAAAAAATATTTCCTAATATCCAAACTAAACCTGTTTTGGCACGATTTGAGACCATCTCCTCTCATCCTGTTGCCTCTAATCCTATTGCTTGCTACTTGGGAGAACAGACCGACCACCTTTCCCCAAAGCTTCCCCTCCTGTCAGGGAGTTGCAGAGAGTGAGAAGGTCCCCACTCAGCCTCCTTTTCTCCAGGCTGAGCCCTTCCTGCTCCCTCAGCTGCTCCTCATATGACTTCTGCTCCAGATCCTTCCCATAGCTCCAACTCCTCAATCTCTCTCTTGTCTGAGGGGCCCCGAACTGCATCTAGCTCCCTCTGCAGATTGACACTCCCATCCAACTTGATGTCATCTGCCAACTCACTGAGGGTGCACTCGATTCCCACTCCAGAACATTGATAAAGATATTAAACAGGGCTGGGCCCAATACCAAGCCCTGGGGAACACCACTGGTGACTGGCCATCCACTGAACTTATCTCTGTTCATCATCACTCCTTGGCCTTGACCATGCAAATAATTTTTTATAATTATTTTTAAACAATGGCACAACTCTGAGACTTGGGGGTTCAGATGTGGCACCCCATGCCTGCTGCAGAGAGAGTAATGGTGTTTTGTGAGAAAATAAAAAACACTCTCCAATGGTGTTGGAGACCAGCATTTCATTAATACAGAATGGATGTGATATGAAAAGGAATAGGAATATCTCTAGCCATACCTATGAAACCAGTGGAAGAGGTGACCAGAAGACATCTTTTCTCTAGTGTTATTATGGAAGATGTAAAATTAACTGTACATGGACAGAGCATTTCCAATTAAATATCTGTTACTGAGCCTGAATCCCAAACTTGTGGATTCTTTGATGGCTCAGTGATTTGAAATGGGTCCTGAATTCTGAGCAAAGTTAGCTATTGTCCTTGGCCATACCAGCTACAGAAAAGCTTCTACATAGTTTGACTCCAGCGATACACAGGGATTGAAGAAAGTTTATAACACTCAAAGCTGAGATTTATGTTTTCCTAACTATGCTAATATCACAAGGTTACCTGAAAAAGCAACTGACACAAGGTAAAGTGAAAGCTAGGCTTCTTATATCAGTCATTGCCAGATGTCAGCTTCTCAGCTAAACGAGAGTCCCTGCTAGCCCCACAGCCAATCTTTCTAACTGAAATAGCCATACGGGTGTGCTTTTCTTCCAGAGGTAGGCCCTAAGGCTGATTTTGTTATTTCGTGTACTGTGCTTTTTCTTTTGCTTTTCTTCAAAATTGAAATCCTCACTTAAAGGTGAATCTACCTCTCTGTGTGTATGTGGCATTGGGAACAGTTTTATAAACACATTTTGGGGTGTTTTCTATCAGGGAGTGTCCCGAGTCAGTATCAACTGTAGGATGAAGAAGTCATATAGTTTCTGTATTATTCATCTTGAACTGGATGTACAAACCCCAGTGCTGGTGGTATGGGAGAAAATAAGTTTTCAGCAAAAATCACAGTCATGGTTTGCAGAATAACTTTCTGCTTTTCTAAAAAATTTGTACATAGAAACCCCACCGGGAATTAACCCATTTTCTACCCAAGGACTGCACTCCCATTGCACTGTATTTTAGAGAAAAGCAGGACAGGTACTGAACGAGAAAACTTTCACTGAAGGAAATGAGGTCTAAAGAAAGTATTATGTAAAGAACATGATAAATTCAGGGCTCCAACGGAGTCAGTTGACAAATTTTTTAAATTATGAATTAACCAGCATAGCAGAGTTTTTTCTGCTCATTTTCAGTGTCAGAAGGTCTCCAGCAGTAAAAGATGGACTCCTGGCTTTCCTGCTGTATGTAGAGGCCTATATCTTCAGTATTTGGTAACCCTGTGATTCACTGCTTACAAAAAACCAAAAAAACAAAACAAAAAACCAAAACAAGACAACAAAAAAACCCCAAAACAGTGACTTAAGGCTTTTTAATTAATGTATAACCTTTAGGACCAATATATTTGTGCTCTTTTAGGAATAATACATTGTTTTCAGTTTATTTATTAACAAAGTATGCATCATGATGATGAAGAATCTTGCTGAAACAAAGTCATTGTACTGTAAATTATTTCTGACGCACCCACTTCCTGGATTTCCATTGAACAAGGAATTACTCTGAAACTATTTACAATGCCAATTACTAACACTATGATATCTAATTTTGGATTATGTTAATCAGAGAAGATTCAAGTCTGAATGTCTAACTGAAATGGTGGCCAGAAAATTCTTATTTCTCTTCCTTTTGAACCTATTTTAGAAGCTTCATGAAATTATGTTACAATCAATGTATTAAGCAGGGAGATAATAACTGACATTTCAGATCTTCTAATACATAGTTATAAATTAGATAATTTTATATCTCCACAGATTTATTAATCTGAAAAAATTCATTTGAAGCAGTGGGGTTTTAATAATGATATTCATATTAAATTGCTTTATGAGCATGACCTCATGCTAATCTTACCGTAAATCTTTTTAAATTTTTTAACAAGTGAAAAAACTGCACAACATTTTATTTTTTTTAAATTGTTATGAATGTCACAAAATTACAATGTTGTCATATTTATGAATAAGGTACACACTTGTTTTGCTAGGATGCCTGTGTTACTTTAAGCCCATTAAATATTTGGAACAGGTGCTTTCCATTAGACTCTGCAAACGCCAGGTGGGAAAGACAGGTTCAGTTTAGGACAGTGGGACCCTTTTCACTGACTACAGTGGTGCTAGGATTTCTCCCCATGAATTCAGCTTTTAGTATGTTCTTGTTTTGGCTTCATGTACAGCCAAGAGCAAGAGTTGATGTATGAGAAGCATTTAGACAGCATTAGCCCGAAGAAGTATCATTACACATCTAAATCATAACATCTTTCCTATTTCCTCATTGCTTTCAGGGGTTGTAATTTGCTGGTCCTCTACAACTATATTAAATCGCTTTACCCTTCCTACATATGCACTTAGCAACTCAAGTTCTCTACACTGAGTAGTGGAGACATAGCCCAGTTTGAAACTTATTTCCAGCCTATTCGTCATACTAGCCTTTTTGCTATCTGGGATAAGTGAGTTCTGCTTGCTTTATGTTATACAGACTGAAAAAAAAATCCTATTTCTCAGTGAATGCCCTGATGGGTCATGTAGCTGAACAGTCTCCTTCAGCAAGGATAGAAATGTGTAGTACTTTTAGAATCAAACATTATGTAGGAATTAAAACTGAAAGTATTTCAGGGGAGGGTTGTTTATTTGTTTGTTGAGTTTTTTATTTGGTTTGGTTTGTGTTTTTTTTCCCCTCCTGAAACTTTTCAGCATTTCTTCCAGTCTCTCTTTATTCTGTTTTTCTTTTCTCCAGGTATGATCCCCAGGCATGGGGAAGCCATGAAAGATAATAGTATTACTAATCAAACTCTAAACTTAAGGGATCATACTAAATTTCTTGGTTTGCATTTTCTTCGAATGTCCTTGCTGAAAGCAGCTAGATTTAAATCCATAGAACTGAAACTATTGGACCAGTAAAACACACTGTCTTGTTTTCAAACTTTACTGTATTTTCTTTTTTATATGTTTCCTGGCCAAATATTCAGTCTATAGATACTGGTATTCATTACTCCTCTGCTTCAGTAACTGTCTTGTGTAACTTCATAAAAAAATGTACAGAATGAATATGTCTTCAAAGTCAAATGAATTGCACCAAAATATTCAAGGAACAGTCTCCCTTTCTCCTACTGTCAACCAATTTCCAGAATTTAAAGAAATGATGTTTTCTTAACAGTTTGACTGCAAAGGAAGAAAATCAACAGAACTAAACTTCCATTGGATTTAGAAATTTTGACCAAGAGTGAAAGAGAATTATGAGGAAATGTTTAAATTACTTGTGTTTTTGTGGATGTGGAAGTAACTCTTTTTTTTATGGCAAATTAACATAAACACTTTATACACTTTGGAAACTGCTTCAAAGATACTTGCATTTCTCACCCAAAAGATTTCTTTTTCCTTGGTGCACTGTTTAAGAAGAAAAATTACCAGCTTAAGAATATTGGGTTCCTAATTTAGTGACTGAATCTGAGGTAGGTAAGTAGAATCAATAATACCTATCATGACTCACAAACACATGCTAACATCTGTCTCATTTTAATCCTTTTGCATCTGAAGCCTTTCCAGCCTCAAGGAGTCATGACAGCAGGTAATACATAACTACATTCATGTCTTCTGTTCAATATTGTAACAGCCAAAGCCACACTGAAGAGAAATATTTTATTCAATTTTGAAGAGAGGTATCTTCTTTTAATGTTATATTTATTGAATACAGTGACTTAAAGGGAAAAGAATCAAAGACATAATTTGAAGCCAGTGCTGAGGTTACCCAATCTGTGTTCCATACAGAGGCAGCTAGAAGAGCAGATGCTTTTGGAAAATTATGTGGTACTTCAAACACCGTGAAAGTCTCACAGGCATTGCAGTACAAACTGACCTTCTATTCCACAGGCATTTTCAATGCCATGGTTTTGGTACCTATTTTGGTACCTAGGACTACACTGACAGTTAAGTCCTCTAGTGCTCTATGAAGGCATCAAAATAGCTAAAAAGGAATAAATTTCCTCCTTTTTGTCCCCTTTGCTCATTCCATGGACATTATGGATATGGTCCTTCCATGGTGAATGAGAGGCCTCTCAACATGAATTAAGCACCTAACATAATCATATATTTTTAAAAAATGTATGTTTAACCTTACATATGTATTTTTAGATACTTTTAAAAAATTACTTGCATTCTTTGGAAAACCCTTTCAGCTGCAAGTCTGAATCTTCTGTGTGACAATTTTTTACAAGTGGTGCTGAAGCATTTAGGTCACTTTGACATTCTTGCAAATATTAACTATGGCTGAAAAACCAGTCACAGTTCAAGTAAAATAATTCATATCTTAGTCATAACATCTTAGTGGGATAAGACACTGAACTTCATGACAATGACAACAACATTTTAAACGCCATTTAACAGATTTCTTATAATCTGGTACATGTTCTTTTCCTGATACACTAAAGTTTCTCGGTAGGTTTTTTTCTGCTTCCTATATGAATAGGACAAAAAAATCAAGTTATATGTTACTGTAATATAAAAGAGTATTCCAAAAAAAGGGATGTTCAAAGACAGGAAATTGCAGCAGCAGCACTCAAGAAAATCCCCTTTGTACATTGGGATTCTGCCATATCTTTTCTTCTAGTGTATTTTATAAGTGGAAAATTTATATATTTAATACTTTGCTTATTTCGGTATGCAACTATGTATTGAATGGCAGCTAACTGATGTCATACTGGATGCAGTACTTCTGAAAAAAAGAATCTTGACATGTTTGACATAAATTAGTCATATAAAAGGCATCATTGCTAAACTGTCTGAACATAAAACAAAGTTCATGTAATATTGCTGAATGAGCTGATCAGATAAAAGTCCTCTAGCTGACCTTATCCCATCAGTAAATGCAACTAGAAAAAGAATTATAGGGAAAGATCAGGCAAAATGCAATATATCTTTCATCTCAGCAGAACTTAGTGTACCCAATATAGGCTCTGGTGCTTTGTTTTGGAGAAGAGGTAGTGACTTTAAACTGAAAGGCAGTAGGTTTAGGTTATAAGAAAGAGATTCTTCTCTGTGAGGGTGGGGAGGCCCTGGCACAGGTTGCCCAGAGAAGCTGTGGCTGCCCCATCCCTAGAAGTGTCCAAGGCCAGGTTGGAC